>PVJO010014140.1:22961-49530 GCA_004026905.1 Hystrix cristata
AGTACCAGCAAGCCTTTGGCCATTGCCTAGTGCAAAGGAGGCCAAAGAAACAAATGACCTAGTAGTTACATTACTGGAATCCTAGCAGCAGCAGCAGCAGCAGCAGCAGCAGCAGCAGCAGGAGGAGGAGGAGGAGGAGGGGGAGGGGAGGGGGCGGGGGAGGGGGAGGGGAAGGGGAGGAGGAAGAGGAAGAGGACTAAAAAAGTACTCAAAACATAATGGCTGAAAAGTTCTCCAACTTTGGCAAAATATATAAACTTACAGATTCAAGAAGCTGAGTAAAATCTCAAATAGGATAACAAAAAAATCTGTTCTGATATATGTAATAATCAATTTTCAGTTATCATAGATTAAAAAAAAAATCCTAAAGGCAAAGATATAGAAAGAGGTGGGGGAAATGGAGAATGGACTATTTAAAAAAAATTGAATTGCTGTGAATTATTCATCCAAAAATATGGATGCCAGAAGAAAATTGTATATTTTCATATGCTAAAAGAAACAGAACTGCAGGCCTAGAAGCCCCTGTTGAAGAAATTATTCCTTACAAATGAAGAAGGGAATGATGCAATCCTGATTTTATTCATTTTTTAAAATTTTATTCATTTTTAATAAAAAATATCACTCAGGTAAGAATTGTTATTCACTAAAAGAGTTGCAAAATAAGCAAAACAAGAATTTGCTCAACAGAAAAGAAAACCGATACAAGAAGTACAGTAGGATATTTCACAGGCAGAGAAACTACATAAAATATATGTTATGAACATAGCAAAAATCCTGAACAAAAAGTTAGTAAATAGAATTTAGTAATATCGAAAACAATTACACATTGTGCTTATATGAGATATTTTGTAAGGTTGTAAACTTGATATGGTATTTGAAAATCAATAATATAATTCACAATATTAGCAAGCCAAGGAAGAAAAAAATCACATGATTAGTAATTGAAGCAAAAAAATCATCACTCATCCATAACAAAGATTCTTATTGGAGGGAGTTTCCTCAACTTGATAAATAGAATTGATAAAAATTTTATAGCTAGAGTTATAGCTAATGGTGAAAGACTTAATGTTTCCTGTCTAAGGTCAGAAAGAGACAGAAGTATCTCTTTCACCATTCATTCAGTGTAGTTAGGAAAGTTCCATGTAATGCACTAAAACAAAAAAAGGAAATTAGACACATCAACAAGGAAGAAATAAATTATTTAATAAGAGGCCACATGATTGCCTATGAAGAAAATTCTTAAAAGCTCTGCCGAAGACCTCCTATAATGCACATAAAACAGTGCTGGTGTACACTAACAACATATGAAAACCAAAATTCAAAACACAAGACCACACAAAATCACTGAAGGAAAAAGACAAGAGAAATACTGGGGGTAAATATAGTAAAACATGTACAGAACTTGTATGCTGAAATTATAAAACACTGATGAAAGAATCCAAATGACATCTAAATCAATGGAAAGACATTGTGCTTGTGGATTGGAACACTCAACATAGGGAAGATAGAAGTTTTCAAACTGACATGCAGTTTTAATTCATTCCTCATAAAATTTCTGTATGATTTTGAGGGTATGGACAAGATTATTCTAAATTTTGCATGGAAATACATATATTCTGGAGCAATTGTATAGCTATAAATACATGAACAAATGGTAATTTACATCTCAGACATTATCTAAATACTAACTCAAAATGGATAAAGGGCTTAAATGCAAAATGTAAAAGCTCTGTCTTAGCAAAAATGCAGGCGAATTCTTTAAGATTTAGGACTAGAAAAAAAATTCTTGAAATTGATATTAAAAGCACTATCTATAAAGGGAAAAATTGATAAAATGAACCTCATTAAATTTAAAACTTACTAGGCAAAAAATCTTGTGCAGAAGATGAAATGGTAAGTTACAGAGTAGATAGAAATAATTAAAACCCATCTATTCTTCCGAAGATTAGTATATAGAATATATAAAGAACTCTCAGAAAGTAAAACAAAAATTCAACTGGATAATAGGCAAATAATATGAACATTTTTCTGAAGTGAATATACCAAGATTTCAAATAAGTACATAAAATATGTACATAATCATTGGCCATCAGAGAAATGCAAATTTAAAACTAATGCAATACCACTACGTACTTATTAGAATGACTGAAATGAAAGTGATACTACAAACTATGGGCCAGAATATGGAGAGACTGACTCACTCACATATTGCTGTTGGTGATATAAAATAGTACAGCTACTGTGGAAAACAGTATGGCAGTATTTTTAAAAACCAAACATGTGGGGCTGGGGAGTTAGCTCAGTGGTTACAGTGCCTGCCTCACAAGCACAGGGCCCTGAGTTTGATCCCTGGCACCAAAAAAACAAAAACAAAAAACAAAAAAACAAAAAACAAAACAAAACAAAACAAAAAAACATGTAGCTACTGTGAAACCCAGCAATCCCACTCCTGGGCATTTTTCCTGAAGAGATGAAAAACCTATGTTCATATAAAAATGTGTACATGAATATTGATAGTAGTTTTAGTCCTAAGAGCCCAAAATAAATATCCTTCAATAGATAAGTGGTAAAACAACTTCTAGTATCATGATACTTAGCAGTAAGCAAACTATTGAAGAAGTAAACAAAAGAAACAAATTACTGATACACTCAACAAATGTGAATCTCCAGAGAACTACGCTGAATCAAAAATGTGAGTCCTCAAAGGTCATATACTGTCATGATTCCATTTATATAGCATTTTAAAATGATAAATTAAATGAAGAACAGGTCAATGTTGGTAGGCTGTAAGGAAGGATGGGCATAGTTATAAAAGAGGATGGAAGTAGCAACAGGAGTGATCATGTGGTAAGAGAAATATTCTGTAGTTTATTAATGTGATACTGCATTATAGTTTTTGTAAATGTTACCAATGAAGAAAATTGGGTAAATTGTACATAGGACATCTCTGTGTATTTTAATAACTGGATGTGAATCCATAATTATCTCAAAATAAAAAGTATAGTTAAAGAGCACCCACATGTAAATAATGCCCTTCACCTTTTCAGAACCCTCTAATTTTTTCCTGTAGTTTTAAAGATAAAATCCAGATTTCTCGCCATGACTACAATGTCTTCAAAGATGTAGCTCCTTCTTCCTCTCCATGTTCACTTCCTTGCCCTTCTGATCACATGTCAGGCTGGCCTTATTCTTCAGTCTAAGATATTTCCTATTTTCCCCATGAAAATCCCCACCCCCAGTTTTTTTTTTTAAATTAGTGTATGTTTGTCATATGTAAAAATTCATTCACTGCGGGGAATTGGTACATATGCATACCACATCTAGGTCTTCCCCCATCCCTCAACATCCCCCCCTGTTATGGTTTATATCTAGAGTGTCCCCAAATGCTTGTGTACTCAGAAGCAGGGATCTGGAACCTGGTTGGACCATGGGGCTGCTGTACTCATTGGTGGATGGGTCAGTTGCTGAGTGTGTTGCTGGGGGGTGGGGCTGGTCAGAAGAGGTGAGTCCCTGGGTGTGTGACCTGGAAAGCTTCATCTCTCCCAGGATCCTCTCTTATCATTTTGCTTCCTAGCCACCATGATGTGAGCAGCTTTCCTCTGTGACAGGCCTTCCACCATCCTGTTTCTGTCTCAGAGCCTGCCTGCTATAGATTGAGACTTCTGAAATGGTGAGACAAAAGAATCCTCTACTCCTGTAAGTTTCAGGTGTCTCCTATTTTGTCTCACTGATAAGGAAAGTGACTAAAACCCAACCCCCATTCCCAGACCCCCTTCTCATCTCCACAGAGTAATTCAGGCTTCTGTTCAAGTGTCAGCTCTGCAGAGAGTCTTCAGGCTCTACAGAGAGTCTTCAGTCTGTCTCTCTCTCTCTTTCTCTCTCTCTTCCTCCTTCTGCTCCTCCCTTTCTTCCCTTCTCTCGCCCCATCCCCTACATACTACCTCTGACAACTTGAAGTTCAAATATAAAGTAATAAAGCTATTTAAAATAACTTATATTCTCTTTCAACCAAGGGACACAGTATTATGTTTTACTTATACAGATAAAATATTATAAAAATGGTAAGATCTTCTTTGACCATGATACTAAATTTGTCTTTTCTTTGTTGGCTGTGTTTTTTTATAAAATCTTTTCTTATGATTTTGTATGTGTATTATATGCACACACACGTAAGTTCCATAGAGATTGTATATTGTTGCATTTCTTCTTTTATTATTATTATCTTGCAATTTGCTTTTCTCAGAGATATATGTTGGAAAGCTATGCATGTTAGATACATGAGTATACCATAGATTAAATGCCTCTCATTTTATTCAGCAATTTGTTTGTACTGTGAAAGAAAAGACACCTTCCCTAATGTGTCATTTTTATGTATTTTTTTGTGTGTATGCATGCTCATGTCTGTGTGTGTGTTTGTGTGTGTTTGTGTGCTAGATCAAACTTAAATGAGAAAATTCAAAATCTCTATACTAATTTTATTTTCCATTTTATCTGTTGACTCCTAACAGATGAGTTATATTCTGTGTACTATGGCCTTATCCATTTCTCCTGGAGAATATCATTTCTTCCTTTATAAGCTTTGAACTTATGCTGTAAAATGTAGAAAATTTATGATTTTATGTCTTCTTGTTGGATTGTTGATTCATCAATATTTCAACCTGCTTAAAGGCTAGTTCCCTTAAGGTTTTAGCTTTGAATGCTCTTTATGTGCTATTGCCAACCCAGCTTTATTTTGTTGGTATTTGCCTTTACTTTCAACTTTCTTGTTTCATTTTTATAAATGTGAATCACATTAAAATAGAACATGGTTAAATAATTAGCTTATTTCAATAAAATGTCTTCTAAGACACGAGGTAAGCACATGTGTATTTGCTATTCAATGAACTATTAGTATCTCGTTTCAAATATTTTATGCACAATGCTTTTACATTGTTTCCTTTGTCTTTTCTGGATTTTGTTAGATGCGTTGTTTTATTTTTTATTAAAGAAAACAGTAAAATCAAATCATCGACATAACCTAAAAAGATGTTTTCATCCTTGAATTTTCACAACCGTGTGCCCCTCCTACTCAGGTGTCTTTCTACTTCCCCCACGTTCACATATAAATTAATCCACAAGATCCCCATGTTGATAATACCCTTAAAATTTGTTCTTATTTTATGTGTAAATGTTTTGATGATATTCATTTAAGTTTTTCAGTAACATCGAGTAATGAATTTACCATTTTTTTCTTACATTTTAGTGCTTTCCCCTGGCTTCGGTTTTCTATTTCCTGAAATAACTTCTCCATTTATTCTTCTACAAATATTTCTCTGTGTCACATATCGAATCCTCGTAAATCTAAGACATCCTTATACTAATTTCGCTCTTGAAAAATTGTCTGCTTTTTGATAGAACTCTAGGGTCCGAGGTGACTTGGAGGCTGACCTTGGCACAGGTTCTGCTGTTAGTTTCAGAAATCACCAGACTTTGGGCCTGCCTGCTCTGATGTACAGTCTCACGTAGGTGCTTCCCACCTGGCAGATGAACCTGTTGTCTTTGTTCTCTCTGTACGACTCTCTGTCTCTGACTCTCTCTCTCTGTCTCTCTGTCTTTCTCAGTCTCCTGTTTCTCTTGTATCTGTGCATTGAAGGCATGCGGACATCTGATATACAGGAATTAGAGGCCTGAGGGTCTGTCTTTCCTGACTGATTGAACATTGAACACATTGATAGTGCTCATTGCTGCTGCAGGGAGAAGTGAGAGACACAGAGCTCCCAATCCATCAACCTCATGCTATTATACATTTTCCTTTCCTATATGTTTTCCATTAGGAGATGACAGTGCTAACTCAGCACCCGTAAGGTGCCCTTTCGGTTTTGCTATGGTGAACATGTAATTGAGTTTCATACTTTCTCAGCTTATCACCTGTAACAGACATTTTTAACATGAACACTTGGAGAGAAGGGTATTAACAGTGGCTGTAAGCTAGCAGTCCCTAATGGAGTGTGAACCTGTTTAGATGGATGAATGAGTGCCCTAAGCTAATTCATCCTCTTCGTATGTGATGTTCCTTTGGATTTTTTCCCTTTAGCCTTTCTCTTCATTATTTGATACCACTTAGAACTATGTTCATCTCGTTACTGAGCTCTACTACCTTGTCTTGTCTTAAATTTGGAACAATGGGAAGAGGAAGAATATACAAATAGATCATAGTAGTAGGAAGGGAATATAATTGGTACAAAATGACTGAAAATAAATTTTTATTTGCTTGTTCATTCATTTAGTAACTATTGAGCATCTGCTGCTGCTAACAACAAATATAGGTGTGGGAGATAAACTAGTAGACAAATAAGTATAGATACAGTCTTGGAGCCTGTATGTTTTTGGTAAAGAGAGATTATAGTTTGAATCAGAGACTATTTGTAGTTTTTAATCAAATCACATAATTGTGCCTTCTGAATTTAGGTTTACTGGGATGTATTTTTTTTTTTTTTTGGTGCTGGGAATCGAACTTGGGTCGTTATGCTTGCAAAGCAAGCCCTCTAACCACTGAGCTAAATCTCCAGCCCAATTTTTTTTTTTTTTTGTGGTGCCAGGGATCGAACTCAGGCCCTGGTGCTTGCAAGGCAAGCACTCTAATCACTGAGCTAAATATTATTTTTTAATTAAACATTTGCATTCATGTTCCTTTTAATTTGCTATTGTATAGGGAATCTCTATGAATATTTAAGAAATGAATGCTTTATTAAAGTAATAAATCCTTTCTCCACATTGTAGTCAAAATTATCTCCTAAAATCAAGTCTGATTGTATTAGTATATTGCTCAACACTTTTGTCTTAGTCCAATTTCTATTGCTATAGCTGAACACCACAAACCGAGTAACTTATAAATAAACTTATTTCTTATATTCTGGAGGCCAGGGATGTGTGGTTGAAGGGTTCACTCTATAAGTGTTTTCTTGCTGGCAGGAACTGTCCAGGGTCTCCAGGCAGCACAAATAGTTTCATGATGAGCCAGGACGAGCAAGGCGGAGAAAGCTTGCACTGACTCCTTTGACAACCCATTAAGCAATTAACCCATCTGTGGATTAACACATCCATGAAGGCAGAGCCCTTGTTATCTTAAATGTCCCAACTTATCCAATCGCTGAATACCTTACAAAGAGGATAAAATTTCAACATGCTTTTTGGTGGGCCATTCACACCCTATCAGCTATTCAGTAGTTTGTTATTGCGCTTTTGGAATAAAATTAATATCTTTGATGTGGCTTCCAAGTCTGATATCATCTAGCTTCTGACTATTTCTCCCTCCTTCTCATAGCATGCTATTCCCACACTGTGGCTTTACGCATTGCGGCACTTCCATTCTAAAATTTGCAACACTTCCGTTAGTTCTGGGGTTGTCGTCTCAGCCTGGACAGTCTTCTTTTTTCTCCCTCTTCTGGCTCCTAGCAGTCTGCTCTATCGAATCTGTTCAGTCTTCACAATCAACTTTTAAGTCCCTGGTTAGAAAGTGCCATTGAGCTGAATCCGTCGGTAGCTCTCATGATAGCCTGTTCTACTCCACCGTGCTCATCAAATCTGAAATGAATAATTAGTTATTTGTGGTTCATTTCTAACAGGTAGACTGTAAACTCCATGAGGGCAGGAACTACACATTATCTGGATCATTTCTTTATTCTCAGAACTTAGCATAAGTCATAACACACTAAGAAACTCAGAAAAATTTTTAACAAGCTAATTAATTCAAAGTTTCCGGAAACCTGGTATATACAAAATAGTCCGCCTGTGTATAGAAAGTGTCTATACACTGGGAAGGACTCAGTCATGTTTTCTCTTAGTGAGAATACAAGCGATGCTTACGTTCGGAAGATGGATAAAATGTGCACAGAAGCGTGTGCTTCTAGATGAGAGGTGAGCGAGTTTTGGAGGAAGAGAAATTCCTTAGTACTTCCTGGGCTTTCTGATATTGACTTGCCAAAATTGAATTGCAGTATAAACCTAGGGTCTCTTGATAAAATGATATTCAGCTTTCATTCCTTTCATTTTGTTTTATTTTCAGAAGGCCCTCTGGATATCCATCAAAACTACATAGTGGAAATTGGTTAGCTTTATTAAACACCATATCCTGCTGCAAAGGCCTCACATCAAGGTACTTGCCATTTTGCATTCTTATTTTAATAGTTTCCTCAGCTTCAAAAACTAGGTGGGTGGATAGTTAAAGGCTTTCATTGTATCCCTCAAATTCTAACTCTTTGAGGATATTAAAAACTCCATGTTCTAGCAACTGAAGAAATATAAATGTTCTTTCATTTTTCATCCCAAGATTGATGAAATCATCCTGATTAAATCAGGAAAGCCTTTGGCAACAGAAGCAGGGTCTCTGGTCCTTTAACAAGGTAGAATTCCTTTGGTTAGCTAACACTATCTTATCTTTGAAGTTTAAAAGGCAATAAAAGTTTCCTGATTTTCACTGAAATTTAAGAAGAATGAAACAGGAAACCATAAAGTAATTTCCTTAGTGGAAACAATGTTATAAAAGGACAAATTATTGTTTCTTTAGTATAATTTCATTTTGTTTAGGAATATGGGAGTCAGTGGGATGGAGTTAGCAGTTTCCATATCTGGTTAACTTTAACTGTAAACCTTAACTATAAACTTTACGGGTTTAACTTTACAGGTTTGACTATAAACTTTACAGGTAGAATTTGTTACAGATTTTTTGACAAAATATGTACATTTTGATGTATTTCACCAGTAACTACATCAAGAAGTTATTTCCCTTGTTTTATTGATGAAATTCCTTTCTTTGATGTTAGATTTTCCACTAGAAATGTTTTGTTGAAATATTAGTCCAAACATGCAATATTGGATATTTTGATGATCATAATGAAAATATTTCCCATAAATAATTATTTTATGAATTTAAAAATTCATAGGCTAACATTCTATGTAAACTTGTATTAGATTTGCATGGGGAATATATTATCTACTCAATGTTTACCTCAGTTTTGTAGGAAATATGCTCTGTGTAACTGAGCTTAATTGAGGCTTGACATAATTTGTGTATGACCAGCTAGGTCAAAAACCTTTTCATTTCGCTGCTGACTTGGGGTGGTGGTGTCAGGAATTACTTGATGACCTAAAGAAATCAGAAAGAGGTAGTAATTATATTTACATTGTAAGATCTATATGTCTCTTCATTTATTAAGTTGACCTCTAATTCAAGTCAGAAAATTATTTACATCCTGTGTGATAACCTGAAGATGGTAAATCTTGGTATCTGTGTTCCTTTCGCTGAATTAGCATTCCAGTGCTGGCCTTTCCAGTTTGTGATTATGGCATTTGGAGCGCAGTGTAATTTAATTGTCAAAACTTGACCATTTCTTTAATTTGTTATCGGGCTGTTCGTCAGGCAATTTGTTAATGTTATCACGAAAAGAGTTCTAGCCTTGCAGGGACTCTCCTCAAACCAAATTCCATTCAGAGGTATAAAAATTGTGGATTTTAACCATGAAATGAAAACATCCTTACATGGTGAATTCTTGCGGAATAATAACAGAGCTAAAAGAAGTGGAAATAGCATTTCCACTTAGCAAGAAACTGCTCTGGATCAACCCCTGTGATAGGTACCTAGTGAGCATGATCTTCACCACAAATCTGAAATGAAGCTGCACTACTGAATCAGACCATTTCATGTATGAGAAACTGAGGCATAGATTTCTTAAGTAACTTACCAACAGTCATCCAGCTAGTAGACAGAAGAGGCTGAAATTCAGGCTGACAGTTCTTTCTACATATACCCTCCCTCATACATTTGGGCCTTAAATTCTATGACATTTATTTTTACTATGGTAGAGTTTGCTTCTTCACTCATCAAACATGTTTTGATTTATTATTATATTATGTGTCCCAAATGTGAAACATTTATTAGATTTCAAATTGAAAAGTATTTTCTCCTTGCAACCATATTAAAAACTATTACCTGATAGCAAAAAGTATTTTTACATTACCTTTCATATAAAAAAGGTGATCACATCTTTACTCATAAACTTTTTAAAGTCTGTGTTTTCAGATTAGAGTATATGAATTCCAGACAAATGTACCACAGCAGGCAAAGGAACAGCCCCCAGAGATCTCCATGTCCTCCTCCCTGGCACCTGTGAAATAGGTTACATGAGAAGTAAGAGTTTATAGATGTAACTAAATAAAGTACCTTTGTGCAAGACGACTATATTTAGTCTTTGGATGAGCCCAACGTATTATAAAGATCCTTAAAGATACTGGCAGAAGAGGAGGTCAGCATTAGAGAGGAACTGTGTGATGCTACTCTACTGGTTCCAAAAGCGAGAGAGGAACCAAGAGACGAGGAATACAGTAGCATTTAGAAGTTGTGTAAGGCAGAAAAGCTCCTTCTCTGTTAGAGACCCCAAGCAAATGCAGCCTGCATCAGAAGATTGAATCTATAGCCATATCTCTCACCATGTACTAAAGTAAAATCAAAATGAACTGAGACCTGAATATTAAAATAAAAACACTCAATCTGCTGGAAGACAAAATAGGTAACATTTTTGAAGACACAGGCACAGGTAAAGACTTTTTGAAGAGAAGCCTGATTGTGCAAAAAACAATATTGAGAATCACTAAATAGGGCTTTACCAAATTAAAAATCTGCAGAAGAAAGGAAACAATAGAGTGGAGCAACATATTTGTCAGATGCTCCCTAGACAGAGGACTAATATCTAAAAATTATATAAAGAACTGGAGAAAATTAGACCACCAAAAATAAAAACATCAAATCAATAAAAAAAAAAATGGACATATGGTCCAAGGCCCTGAGTTTGATACCCAGCACCAAACCACCCCCCACCCCCCCAAAGAATGGCCATTCGGAAGGCAGAGATTTTCAAGAAGAATAAATACAAATGGCTAATAAATACATGAAAGGATATTCCATATCTCAGGCCTTTAGAGAGATATGCAAATTGAAACAAATCTGAGATTCCAGCTTACTCCAGAAAGAATAGGTATCATCAAGAAATCAAATAGTAACAAAGGCTGGCAAGGCTGTGGAGGAAAAAGAATACTTCTACATTGTTGCTGGGAATGTAAACTAGTACAATCACTGTGGAAATCAGTATGGTGATTCCTCAAAAAGCTAAAACTAAAAATTCTACTTGACCCAGGTATTCCCTTTCTAGGTATCTTCCCAAAACAGTTCAAGAAATCATATTACAGTGATACATGCATACCTATGTTTATAACAGTACACTTAGTAAAATTATATAATGGAAGCAGCCTACGTGTCCATCAACAGATGAATAAAGAAAATATAGTATTTATTCACAATGAAGTACTACTCTGCAATAAAGAAGGATAAACTTGTGTCATTTGTAGGAAAATGGAAGTACCTTCAGACCATAAGGTCAAGTGAAATAAATCAGACCAACAAGTTTAAGTATTACATGGTTCCTCTTATATGAGGACCACAAAATATAAATAATTTAAAAAGCAAAATAAAAGACAGACAATAAGAATCTGGGAGATATATCTTTGCAAATGGAAAAGGGATCTAGAGATAGGGAGAGGGTGAAGGAGGAGAGGGGAAAAGGAATTAAGATGTGTTATATACCAACTCCCCAGGATGAATGTAATCACTATGTATTGCAAACATGTACTAGAAAGAAAGAAAGAAAGAAAGAAAGAAAGAAAGAAAGAAAGAAAGAAAGAAAGAAAGAAAGAAAAGAAAGAAACGCAGCCCCAACAAAACCTAGATTTGATGTCTAGTAAGTCCTATTTCAGATTCTGACCTTCAGGACTGTAAGAAAATAAATTTGCACTTTTTCAAGTAGTATGAAAACTAATACAGACGCTTTTAACTTAACTGTAGAGTAGTAATGTGGAAACTAACAATAGAGTGGATACTGATACAGATTCCACTTTAATGTTAGACATGGAATCAGACCTAGATTTGAACCTTTTCTGTTCAGTGGATTCTAGAAATTCTGTGTAGAAGATGTTTCAGCAATGTGGCTGAGAGGGAGAGCTTTAGGAGTTGTACTGATACAGTCTTCACAGAAAATGACTTTTGTTTGCTTTTTCTTTTTCTTAAAATTTAAATGAAATTGCTCTTTTTTTCTGTTTATTTTGTTCTGTTTTATTTTGCTTTACTAAAACGTGTTGTAAGTATACAGTGGTAATGTGTGACCCCACTTGGAGCGGCTAGTGTACAGCAGGCTCCCCCACATTAGTCACATTCCCTACTTCACTCCAGGGTTGTTGGGAGTACACAGAGCAGCAGTCAGTCACAGAACAAACACCTTGTGGATGCTGAAGTCTTCTGTACTTGTTAGTTTCTTGATCACATTGTCAATAAATTGGATGAAGAGTATTCACACGTACATCTGTGGAGAAAATTATGGTTATTGTAATGATCAGAAGGTCACTTTTAATTATTCCCTTTCTGTTCAACAATTGTGCCCCTAAAGAACCAAGCCAAATGCTTTTCTTTGTTTGTTTTTTAAATTTTTTTATTATTTTTACCAAGAACATGTATTGGTACATTGTATACATAATGATCATAATCAACCTGGTTATTTTGTACCTGTACATGATACATCTTGGTTTCCCCCCTCTTCCCCCCCTCCCCTCCCTTCCATTCACCCACCCCTCCCTATTTGCAACAAGTGTAGCTACAAGGGGTAGAATAGATATTTTGTTTAATAAGGAAGAAGGTCAAATGATTTTCTTTGATCTCCCGGCTAATCACACTGTGCCCTTTCCTGGGGCCCTAGGCTCTGGCTCTGTGTTTGGGAAATCAGAAGGAAAAGATTTTTCCAGCTGCAGTGCTCACATGTGATTTCTAATGTCTTACAGTTTAAATAAGACATTTCTCACCAGAATCTCACCTGTGACTCATTTTCGTGCAGAGCAGTAAAAAGGACAATCCACTTCTTCACCTCCTAACTCACCTACCCACTCCATCAAAACCTGCATTTCATTTTCTTCTCACTAACTAGCTACTTAGGCCTGAGGAGATTGTCTTAATTCTTCTGAACACAGTATTCTAACCCATAAAAGGTAATTAATAATGCCTTTTTTATGGTTTCCTTTGATGTTTAATTGAGATAATTTGTATAAAGTATCTAAGACAAGGCTTTGAGCTTAATCTGCATGCAAAAAGTTGCCTATATTTTACAAAAGTGTTGAGGGGATTTAAAGTACTAGAGACAATGTGAATTAGTTTTCAACCTTGAAAAACATTTCAGTAGAGCTTCAATTTTGCTAGTTGAAAGTGAGAAATAGTCTAGAATTAGCAACATATGACTTAAACCTTAGACAGTTTTCCCTTCAGTGATGGGATGGTGCTTAAAATGAAAGTTTTGGAGATGTAGAAGTCAGTGTTTGTAGGAGTGGTCTAAATTTCCAGAAAAGCTAATATTTCTCTGTCAAGCACATCTGCATTGTTAATGACTGTTTCAATTTGCCTGGTTCACATAATGACTTTTTTTTAATGTGAGATTAACTTCAATTAAAGTCTTTTGTGGTTGTGTTCATTCTTAGATTTTTCCCTCTAATTGGTCTCTGTGCATTTCTTTTGCATTAGCAGTAATTTATTTCCGCCTGTGATTGCTGTAAGAACTATGTTGAACTTTTGCATTTCAGTTATGTCTTTTTTCCATGGATAGTTTAGCAACTTAATCTATTTACTAAGCTAGTGAAATCAAAATTCTGTAAAAATTCATATGATGTTTTACTGATGTGGTTCCTTTCCTAGAGTTGAAAGGAACAGAGAAACTCAACATCTGAAATATTGATTATATAAGAATCTTCATTCTCTCTCTTTCATAAGAAATGAAAGCTTCCTGGCCAAGTGAAAATAAACTGTAGTTTTGTACAAGCCCTTAATAGTGATAGTGGGTAAGAAACCTTAAGTATTGATTACATGCATTTAAAGTCTTGTGTTCAATGAAAACTCATAATTCTGTGTCAGAATGAGACAGAGTGAGAAAGAGAAGGTGAGTCATCGAAAATTGCAAAAGCTACCAGTTAGTGACTTTGGCTATTATTACTTCTAAAGAAAGGCAAGTAAAACCTGAAGGGTTGTGAGGCTTTAGAGTAGTTCCAAGCATAGTGTAGCGATCACTTTATTTTATGGCAGCATAGAGGAAGGTTTTGGTGTGGCGGCATCCACCTGTAGTCCGAATACTTCAGAGACTCAGTGGGAGGATTGCTTAAGCCTATGAGTTCAAGACGGGCCTGAGCAACATAGCAAGACCGGATCTCAAAAGCAAAGCAAAATAAAAACCAAAAGTGATACACAAAAATAATAAAACAACGAAGAAGCTAAGAGATAGAAACTTGCTGGAGAAGATGATAGTCATGCTGAAGTTTTTAAACCATCGGTGAAAATTCTACAAATTGGTTTAAAGTTAAGATCAATTCAGGCAGACTGGAGGGAGGTCAGATTATGATGAATTCAATATTGGAAAGTTTGAATCTGAAATAGTTGTGGAATAGCCCCATAATCATCTATTATTTCACTATATGGGGACAAATTCTCTTCCAATTTCCCTTAAAAATAAAAACAAGATAACTTCTCCAAGTCTCTCACAGCTCTCCTGCACCAGTTGGTATTTTATTTGACTCTTCACAGTGAAATTTCTTCCACAGATCTTGGTATTTGCTTTCCTTTAATCTTTCAAAACTTCTTTAATTATACTTCCTGACTCACCCACCCACTCCATCAAAACTGTCTGTCAGGGTCAGATGTAGCTTTCCTGCTGTTAAAGCAAATGGACAATTTTCTGTCCCCAACTTACAGAGCACCTCAGCGACATTTGTGGGAGTCGACCTGCTATTTAAATCCACAAATTGACTTAGTAATACGTAGGGTAGACCTAGAGAGTGTGGAAGAATAATCACACATAAACTTTCCACAATATAGTGAAAATAACAAACAAATATTGTCATCATTTATTTAGGACTTGTTCTCATTGTGTTTTGTAAAATATTGACACCGGATAGTTCAAAACTATATTCATCCTCATGTCTTCTTGGCCTTTTGGGTAAGATCAAATGTAAAACTGCATTCATCAAAATTATGTGGTTTTCATCCTATCAAGGATTACACAAAGCTTGATTTGTAGTGTATGCATTTCTATGTGTGTATATATATATATTTATATATGGGTATATATAATGCATAGTCCCCCTGGATATTGAAGAACTAAAATAATCAAACTGCTTTTTCTCTCCTTGAGAGGAAATTTTAATACTTATCAGTCTCATGTATTTCTTTATATTTTTGCTAAATACAAATGAGAGTCCTATATAGTACTTAGGCTCATTTTGGATATTTTCATCGCTGTTTAAATGAAATCATTAAGTATAGAGGTCTTCACTCAAAATATTTGTGATTTATCAATATTAAATATGTAGTTGCTATGAATTCATTTTCACTGTTCAACATTTTAATATATGGACATATCATATTTAATTTACTTTTCTTGCTGAGAGACTTTTAAGTTGTTGATAAATTTTGCTATTGTTGCTGTTTTTGGAATGTCTCCTTACCAATATTAGTGACTGGATGGATTATATACCTATAAAGTATGCTTTCTGAGTAGAAGGTGTAAATATTTCTAAAATGTCAGTATTAAGTGTAATAATTTGTTATTCTTCTGGTATATCTGATTAAATATGTTCCTTTCTATGCTTAGATTTCTAGATAAATCTTAAATGTCTGATGAATTTCACCAAAGTCTTCTGCATTAACAGAAATAGACTTTTTTCAATTTATCTCCTGGTTTTGAAAATTATATTAATGTATCTTTTAATGATAAATCATCCTGAATTTTTGTGCTCACTGTGTTTGGCGTGACAATATTTTAAGTAATGTCTGCATCTATCTTTATGAGAGATGCTGCACTAGAACTTAACCTTGTGCACTAGAATTTAACCAGATTTTGTTATCAAGGTTTTTCTCACCAAATAAAATATGTTGGAGACTAATCTAGCTAATTTAGTTTTCAAAGGAAAGTTCATTTGTTGTATATGGGCCTTTGTCCTTCTCCATGAGAGTAGTGATTACATATTGCTATTATCATTTGACTTGCTCTGTCCCTACCTATGAGATTATGTTTTATACATTAGCATTGTAACTGGACATATAATTTACACAAGGAATAAGAAAATCTTTGTCGTTGCAGCTCACTGAAATGCTTTGGATTGTTTGCAACTGTTATATAAATGAAGTAACTGAAATATCATCTAAAATTAAAATTATCATTTAATTGATAAAAATCACCTGTACAATTATTTGGCCTTGTAAAAATGAGATTCTCTTTAAATACTCTTTAATGATTATGGGTCTATGCAGATTGAAAAAAATTATTTCCGGACCACTTTGACAAAATTCAGTGAATCATAATTGTTTGGAAATTTTTCATTTGTTTACATTCTTTGTGCAAATGTTCATATAGCATTCCTGCCATTTTGAAATCTGTGCTGACTTTATATCTTCTCCCCATTTTTAATTTTAATTATTGTTTCTGCCTTTTTAACATATTAATATTTGAGATGTTTTGTCTTATTACTCTTTGAAATTATTTGTTGAATATCTTTGTATCTTTCTTTCATATTGTTTTTTCACTTTATTAGTTTTACACTTATTTCCCTCTTTCTCTGTAAATATTCTGTTTTTGAAGAGGTTTTGTAAGAGCAGTTTTAGGTTTATAGAAAAATTTTAAAGAAGGCACAGAGACTTCCACATATGAATAGCTCCCCCTATCAAACACCCCCGCAGTCATGATTCATTTGACCCAACTGAAGAATCCACATTAATATATCATTATCACTCAAATTCCATGCTTCGTACTCTGGTATGCTGTTGATGTTACACGTTCTATGCTTGTGGACAAATGTACAGTAACATATATTCACATTTATAGTAGTCTATGGAATAGTTCCACTGCATTAAAAATTCTCTGTTCTTCACCTGTTCAAGCTTTCTTCACAGTAATGTCTGTCAACTAATAACCTTTTACTATCTCTATAGTTTTGTCCTTTCAGAATGTCACATATTTGGAATACAGTATTTATACTTCTCATACTGGCTTATTTCATGTAGAAAATACATGTAGATTTCTTCTATATTTTTAGAAAATCAATTCGTATAATCCAACACAGCATGATCATATCAATGGTTGTAGGAATGGTATTTGATGAACATATGATACCCATTTCTGATTAAAAATACACAGTAAACTAGGAATAGAGAACTACCTCAACTTGCTAAAGAATATTTATACAAAACTGAGAATAACTTCATGCTTAATGGTGAGAAACTAGAAACTTATTCCCAACTAAGATAAGCAACAAGGGATAAGAAACCTCATCATGCTGATGTTGTAGCTAAAGTAGTAAGAGAAGAAATGGGAAAAAATATAGTATAGAAAGGGAGAAACTCTTCAGATTAATAAGCAGTTACAGTAAGTTTACAGGATACCACATGAATATTCAAAAACCAATTGCTTTCTTTTATGCCTGAAATAAACAAGTGGAATTTGAAATTCAAACTCAATAACCATTTATTTTAGCATGCTCAGTGAAATACTTAGGTATAAATCTTAAAAAGTGCATACAAGAGTCAGCCTTACTCTACAGCATTTGGTGTCATTAGTGTTTGGAGTTTTGCTTTGTAATGAGTTTAGTGGCATCTGCTTTTAATTTGCATTTTCCAAAACAATATGATGTACACCATCGTTTCATATGATTATTTGCTATTTTATTATAATACATCTTCTTTGATAAGATAGACACTAAGATCTTTGGCCCATCTTTAAGTTGAGGGTTTTTTGTTTTGTTTTCTTGTTGAATTTTAAGAGTTCCGTGTGTATTTTAGAAGTAGTTGTAATTCAGATGTCTTTCGAAAATGTTTTTCTGGTGTGTGACTTGTCTTTTCATTCTCCCAATATTGTCTTTTGTGGAGCAGAAGTTTTTAATTTTAAAGGATCCCAAGTTGCCAGTTATTTCTTACATGAATCTATCCATTGTATTATATCTAAAAAGTGTTAATTGGACACAATGTCATCTAGATTTTCTTCTGTTATATTCTAGCAGTTTTACACTTTAACATTCTAAATTTTTATTTATTACCAATTTTTAGTTAATTTTTGTAAAAGACATAAAGTCTTTGTTTTGTTTGTGGTTTTGTTTGATGTATGTGGATGTACAGTTTTTCCAACACGGTGGTTGAAAAGAGTTTGCTACATTGTATCGCTTTTGCTTCTTATTCTCAAAACAGTTGACTACATTTATCTTGCTTTATTTCTGGGCTTTTATCTGCACTGTTGGTAATTTAATTGGTTTTCCCCATTATGTATACACACAAGGTGTTCAACTGGAAAGGTGCACCTCTCAAGCAATGCTGATCCAATCACATCCTGAAAATTTGGAATTAGAAAAACAATATGAGACAATTACCCAAAGGGATTTGTAATTAAACATCTTAGAGAAGAGGGGTAGGTTTGCTGCATTGCCATGTCAAAAACACAAGCAGAATGCTATTTTGTAAGGATGGAAATTGAGGATTAACAGAAGAACTCACTCCAGACCACACATAATCCCTTGGCTTCAGTATTTTTGCTTGTCTATCAGAAAGATTGTAGCTGTTTGTATTTTCTGCAACTGTTTGGAAGAGCCTCCTTCCCTTTCCTCCATAAATGCCGGGTTGTCCATTGTTACTGCTGTTGTTTATGTTGATTGCTTTGATAAATCGTCATTGTTTTTAATCTCCTTGCTTGGAATTAATGTGAGCTCAGTATCTTTTTTATATCTTTTTATATTTTACTTTTATTATATAGTGAAATATCTATTTGCATATTTTGCCAATATTTCTATCGGTTCTTTTGGTTCCCCTCATTTATATGAGTTCCTTGTTTATTAACATTGTAACTCTTTGTGATATGTTTTGCAAATTCTTTCCTAAATGTTTATACTTAGTACATAATTGATTTCTTTGCCTCTTGTTTTGTCCCTTTCCAGATCACTGCATAATGTCTTTCCAAAATCTGAGTTAAATCATGACTTTTGTCTACTTATAAACATCCATAAACTATTTACACTTAACTAATTAAGTTATAAATGACTTAGACTGGTGAACAAACCTCTTCGTTGCTTAATTGCTCCCTCCCTTGAGCACTTCATTCATTGTGTAACTCTGATAGTAGTTATTTTAAAGTGCTTTATTGATATATGATTGAAGTACAAAAAACTCCTATATTAAATGTATAGAACTTGGCAGGTTAGGGTTAATTACACACTTTTGAGTTCATCACTACAATCTATGCCTTAATCAATCACCTCCAAAATTTTTTCTTCCTTGTTTCTTACTATTGTTTATATTTGCAACAAGAAAGCAACAGACAATACAGTATTGTCAATTACAGACATCATATAAAACAGATCTCTTAAGACTTATTTGACTTGTATCATCAAAACTTAATATGCTTTGACTAATTAATATCTTCCTGTTTTCCCTCTCTTCATCATCTGGCAACCATCCTTCTTTCTATTCTCTGCGTCTACAGTTGTCCATTTTAGATTTATTGTATAGTGAGCTCATGTAGCATGTATCCTTCTTTGTCTGGGTTACTTTATTGAGCATAATATCCTCCAGATTTATCCATGTTATTGCAGTAGTAGAACTATTCTTTTTGAAGGGAACAGGCTCATTGTAAATATGCAACATTTTCTTTAGCCATTCATCCATTAATGGATTTTTACATTATTCCCATGTCTCAGCTATTGTGAATAATGTCCCAAGGAAGGTGGAATGTGGACATCACTTTGTGATCCCAGTTTTAATTCCTTTGATGTATACCCCGAAGTAGGATTGCTTGGTTATATATGATAACTCTGTTTTAAATTCTTTATGAAGACCCTCCATACTGTTTCCCATAGTGCTTGTACTTCTTCTTTTCTGGTTTAAATGTGTATTTATTTCTTTGTTTATAGAACTTCTTTGGTTAGACTATGCTGTTTAGAATAAGCAACCATTTTTATATTATTTTAGATTGTAGAAAAACGTTTTGATTTTTTACCATTCAGTATCGTGTTAGCTGTGGGGCTTTCATTCATAACCTTTATTATGTTTAGGTAGATTCTTTCTATAGATACATTTTGAGAATTTTTTTATTACAAAAGGGTGTTTAAATAAATGATAGATAACAGGAAACAGGAAGTAGACCTTTCAGAGACTGGCATGGAATCTAGGGAGAAAGAAGGCAGGAATGGAGAAAGGGAAACAAAAGGATTAAGATGTGAAATGCGTATGTCACAATATATGTATGTGTTGCAATTCTTCACAATAAGTGTACTCATTATGTATAGCAATCATGTAGTAATTTTTTAACGAGTAAAGAGATGTTACTTTTGTCAAATGCCTTTTGCATGTATGGAGATGATTATGTGATTTTTATTTTAGATTTTATTTATGTAATATATTGCATTGACTGATTTGCATATGTTGAATCATGCTTGCATCTCAGGAGCAAATCTCACTTGATGATGGTGTATGATCTTCAATTCAGTATGCCAATATTTTTCAAATTCAATTTGTTTATATTTTGTTAAGGAATCGGAGATATTAAGCTATAGTTTTCTTGTTTGTGGAGTCTTTTTCTAGCTTCAGCACCAGGATGAGCCTGGCTTTGTAAAAAGAGTTTGGGAATGTTTCCCTTATTTTTTGGAAGCGTTTAAGGATTACTATTAATTTTTTAAATGTTTGATGGAATTTACCACTGAAGCCATTTGTTTCTAGATCTTTCCTTTTTGGAAGGTTTTTAACTACTGATTCAATTCTTATTTGTTGGAAGTCTGTTTAAACTTCCTCTTAATTCAGTGTTCAAATGTCGTATGTTTCTGTGAACATGTCCATTTCACCTAGGTTGTGCATTTTGTTGACGTATAATTGTTCATAATATTTTTAAAATTTCTAGAGCACTGGCTGTATATTTCTTCTATTTGTGACTTATTTACTATTTTCTTTGTTGACTAAGGATTTATTGATTAGGTTTATCTCTTTTTCTAAAACCCATCTTAAATATTTCTGATATATATTTATTTATTTATTTTTGGTGCTGAGGATTGAACTTGGGGCCTTGCACTTGCTAGGCAAGCTCTCTACCACTGAGCTAAATCCCCAACCCCTGGTTTTTAAATTGCTTTTCTAGTCTTGATTTTACGTGCTATTTGTTCCTTTTCTTCTTTTTTTCCACCCTTAGCTTTGGACTTAGCTTGATTTTCTTTTTCTAGCTCCATGAGGTGGGATAGTAGTTTATTTGAGGTCATCTTTTTTCCCCCCAGTGTTGGAGATTGAACCCAGGACCTTGTCCATGCTAAGTTTGTGTGCTACCACTGAGCTACACTCCAGTCCTAAGGTCTTTTTTTTTCCCCCTTAATGTCAGTTTTGTCTCTATAAACCCTCTTGAACTTTTTTTTTTTTTTTTTTGGTGAGTTTTGGTGTATTATCCTGAGATATTTTCTTTTTTGTTTTTTTTCCTGGTGCTGGGGATTGAACTCAGGGCCTTGTGCTTGCAAAGCAAGCAGTCTAACCAGTGAGTTAAATCCCAGCCCCCTGAGATATTTTCTAATCTCTTTCTTAACACAATTACTGTTCTGAAAATTGATATGCAATTTCTGTGAATCTGTGGATTTTTCCATTTGTCTTCTGTTATTAGTTTCTAGCTTCATACCATTGTCATCATAAAAGATAACTGGACTGATTTCAATATTCTTAAATTTATTTTGTGAACTACCAAGTGATTTGTGGCAGGGACTGCCTTTATCACCAGTATGCACCTATGGTAGTTGCTTTATGTGAGATCTCATAGCCTGTTTATGAGGATATTGAGGCAGTAGCAAAATGTGAAGTTTTAAGGTTTACAATACATAAGTATTTATTTCTGGAAATGGTGTATGGTAGTTACGCTTTTCCACATTTAATATATATCTGAAGTACATTCATTTTACTATTAGCTTTAGTAGTTACTTTTCTAGAGTCAGTGGTTTGCAAGAGAGCAGATTAATACAGGACAAATACAAGTTGCAACATTTACACATAAGCCAAATGCAAGAAGAGTGCAGAACATCTATCTATGCTCTGGAGACCTGAAAGATCCAATTAAGGCCTGGGAGCCCACAGCAATGTCTCACGTACAATCCATGTCTGTGCTAAAAGGCTGACGAAGTCTATCCTGGAACCAGGATACGATGCTCGCACCAGAGATGAAGATCAGAGCTCCCCTGAAGCAAACAGTAGCTATCTCTGATGACAGCAGGGTCCTGAGCTCCTTCTGCAACAAGAGCAGCTGAGTTCCCTTTGGAAGAACCAGCTGCAGCAGAGCTTCTTCTGGGAAAAAGTTAGAGACCATCTTCTGTCCCGTTCTCGTTTATGTTGTGCCAGCAACAATCCTCAGGTGGATCCTCTATGTCCAGAACCACACCAGCTCAGTCCAGCTGGGCGTTCCTGCTCAAGTTGATCACAATAATAAGTCCACCACACAGCCTTAATTGATAATGTGTCTGATACAGAATACTAAGTTGTACATCATAACTTCTCAAATTATTTTCTGGATTTCCTAAATATTTGAAAAATTGGATATCATTCTTTTATTTCCATTCCTTTGCCTGTGGCCTGTTTCTTCTTCTCTGGGTGCATCACAGTATTCCCTCTGTTGGTAATTCCCCGAGACAGTGTGGCAACGTGTCTTAATCTGCAACGTTCTCGTCTGTGGCATGAGACTCCTCAGTGGGTCCTCTTAAATCTGTGTTCTTATGGAATTCAATTCTGGAGAACTGATTCAAAGTCTGAATAGAGATTTTCTCAAAATTTCTTTATCTACCTAATTTCTGTTCACATTTCAAACTGAAATTTAAAGATTATATTTATAGAGAAATTTCTGGCTACTCATTTAGCTTCAAAAATCACATCAAAACAGGATGCCACCAACAACTCAGAGCTATCATTCTACTTTGTGTAAATATATGTTGTTTTGTTTTATAGTAATGATTTTTGCTGTTTATTCCCCTGCTCAGACAATGAGCAAATAGAAGATATGGACTATATTTCAAGGAGAAATATTTTGAAAGTTTCTGAGATGTACATTTATTTTATTGAAATAAATTCAGTACTTTGGGGGCATTGAAATACCATAAGACATTAAAGTCTATAAGAAAGACATACTCTGTTTCCTAGTTCAGCAGATAAGCAAGCTGGGCAGATGCTCTGGGCAGATGAACTAGGCAGTTTGTAGATGACTGCCAGGATCCTGCTGCGGGATTTGAAAGAGTCGAGGTTGACTGGCTTTTTTTGTATTACAGAGTGTGCTGGAGATGGATTTCTGATTTCTGGAAGAGAATGTCTTCCTGGTAACACTAGCAGGAAGCCCCTTCTAGTAAATGATTAGATACCTGAAAGACATAAATACTTCCTTGGTGAGTGAATAGAGACTAAAGGCAGGTCATCTGGAAGTCTCAGATGAAAAACTAGAGAGAATGTTAATTCTTTGTCGGAAGGAGCTGGTTGTTTAAATAAAATATATCTGCATCTATATTTATATTAATAGTGTTGAGATTCTATCATGTATAAAGTGCTTAATGCACATTTATTCTCCAGAGTAATACATAAATAGTGATTCTAAGTAATTCTAAAGAAATCCTCTGATTTTTAGAATTATGTAGCCTATTTACAAAAGTTAAAACAGAAAATACTGTACAGACTATGTTACGATGACTTATCCTTTAAACTTCCCTATGTAATTTGGGGGCTCTTTTACAATTTAACATCTTTTGTCCAATTCAGTGATTCTGTGTCCAATACAGTACACACTTGAGTGACTTGACTTCCTTGAAATTTCATTTCTTATGAGATCTCTCATACTAGGTAAAACTTAAATTAAATAAACATTTTCTCTGTTAATCTATCTTACGTCAACCTGAGACTCAGGCCCATTGAGGACACTAAGCAGATAGAGATGAATTTTTGCTGCCTTGCAGTATACACACATACCCACATACATACATACATACATACAAGTCATTTTCTTTATCACTGCACTGCATCAGTGGGCACTTGGGTCAATTCCTTATCTTGGCTATTTTGAACAGCGTTTCTCTGAACATGGGGTACAGATATTTGCTGAGATATTGATTTTATTTCCTCTGGATGTACGACTATAAGTAGTCTTCCTAGATCAAAGGATAGTTCTATTTCGAGATTTTTAAGGACCCTCTATACTATTTTCCATAATGTCAGCACCAATTTACATTCCTACTCACGATGTACAAAAAATATCTTTTATGTGCATCCTCACTAACATTTATCTTCTTTTTAAAAAATTTTTTCCAAGAACATGTATTGGTACATTGTTTACATAATGATCACATTCATTATGGTTATTTTATACCTGTACATGATGTATCTTGGTTTCCCCCCTCTTCCCCACCCCTCGCTTCTGCTCTCTCCTTCTCTATTTGCAGCAGGTTTATTTATATTTTTCCATTTTTTCCCTTTCCCCTTTCTTTCCTTTCCCTTTCTACTTTTTCCCCTTCTCCCTTTCTAGTTCTCCTCTCTTTTGAATATTATCTTCCTTTTCTATAATATCTATTTGTCCTTATTTACACGTATGGTTTCTCATATCAGAGAAACAATTCGATATGTACTCATGAGTGTCTGATTTATTTTAAGAATATGTTCTCAAGGGGCATCCATTTACCTACAAATGTCTCTAATTTATCCTTTTTTATGTCAGAGTAGTATTCCATTGTATAGAAAAACCACATCTTCTTTAGCTATTCATTAGTTTTGGGCATTTAGGTTGTTTCCAAGACTTAGCTATTAAAAATTGTGTTGCTATGAACATGGTTGTGAATCTATCACTGTGGTATGATGATTTTAGTTCTTCTGGGAAGATATCCAGCTGAGTTACAGCTGGATCAAATGGAACCTCTAGCTGTAGTTTTTTGAGGAATCTCCATACTGATTTCCATAGTGTTGGGACTAATCTACATTCCCACTGACAGTGGAGGAGGGTTCCTTTTTCCCCATAACCCCACCAGCATTTGTTATTGGTGATTATTTGATAATTGTAGTTCTTTCTGAAGTGAGATGGAATCTTAACATTGTTATGATTTGCATCTCTTGAATGATTAGTGGTGTTGAACATTTTTTCATATATTTATTTGGTATTTTTATTTCTTCATCTGAGAAATGTTTATTCATTTCAGATGCCCATTTTTGGACTGGGTCTTTAAATTTGGAGGGTTTGATCTTTTTGAGTTCTTTGTATATTCTAGAAGTTAGAACTTTGTCTGATGGACAGCTGGCAAAAATTTTTTCCCAGTTTGTGGGTTTTCACCCTGCTGTATCTCCTTTTTGATGACAGATATCCTAACAGGTGTGAGGTGATAGCTAACCATGCTTTTAATTTGCATTTATTTTCCCGATATTTAGGGATTTTAAATATTTTTCACTGACCTGTTGACTATTTTGTATCTTCTTTTGAGCAATGTCTTCTTAGCTCTTGTGCCTATATTTCAATTGGTTTATTTGCTTGATTTTTCATTTCATTGTTCATTTTTGCATGTGAGTTGTTTGAGTCCTTTACATATTTTGGATAGGAATCTATTATCAGATTTAAGTCTTATAAGTATTTTCTTCCATTTGCGTGTTGAATCTTCATTTTGTTAATTGTTTCCTTTGTCACACAGATTTTCAGTTAGATGCAATGCAATTTTTCTATTTTGTCTGTTTTTGCTGTTGTCTAGGCTTTTGGGGTCATATAAAAAACCTGGTCCAGCCCAACATCATGAAACTTTCCTGCTACTATCTTTGACCTCTTTTATACTTTTTCAGATATTACATATATTTGTCTTTCTTTAAATTGATTTTGCAAATGGCATGAGATAAGAGTCAAATTTCATTCTTTTAAAGTTAGATATACATTTTTATCATCATCATTTATTGAAGAAAATATCGGTCCCCATTATGTCTTTAGAAAGTCTTTGTAAAAGATCAAGTGACTATAAATATGTGACTTTATTTCGGCTCTCTCTATTCTGTTCCACCAGTCTAGATATCTGTGTTGTTGCAGTACCATGCTGTTTTGATTGTTATAATTTCTTAGTAGATTTTGAAATTAGTGTGGTGCTTCTATCTATGTTCTTTCTGTGCAAGCTTGTTTTGGTTGTATAGGGTATTTCTTGATTCTATACAAATTTTGAGATTTTTTTTTCAATATCTGAGAAATTTTAGTGGAATTTTGACAAGCTTTGTATTGAATCTTTAGATTTTTTGTAATATTGACATTTTAGTAACTACTGTTACATCTTCTTCAATTTCTTTAATATATTATAGTTTTATGTGTACAGCTCTTTCACCTGTTTAATTTTCTTAATATTTTTATATTTTTGATATTAATGTAAATGTAATTTTTTTCTCAAATTGGATAGTTTATTGTTAATGTATAGAAATGCTCTTGATTTTATTATGTTGATGTTGCATTCTGCAACTTTGCTGAATTTA
>PVJO010014141.1:0-49353 GCA_004026905.1 Hystrix cristata
AAAATGTACTGCCAAGTGTCCACACAGTGTTTGCTTATTTCACAATTGCCCCAGTTCCCGAGGGTGTCCCAGGTTCCACTGACTTCTCTCGACCAAAGCGTCCCTTGGAACAGCGTCTTCCCAGGACTGCAGACGGCACCCAGGCCTTCTCGTGGGGCTGGCCTGAGAGGCTGAGACCATCCAGCCCGGGCTCACCATTTAGGACCTGTTCAGTGCTAGACTCCGGAGCTATGCTACGAACCAAACCCAACCCAGCACTTGAGAAACTGCCCCCAAAGGTTTGGAAGTGTGCTGTGGACCATGCCGGCCCTCCATGGACTGTGGCACTCTCTCACCATATCTCTCCTGCGCACTCAGTTTCCGAGTTGTCCCAAATATCATCAAGGCTAGTGATTGTCATTTATGGAGGCTTCACAATGTCCCCGTCTTGATGGAAAGCATGTGCCGCCTTTCTCCTCATTTAATCTTCAAAACACCCTGTGAAATAAGTTCTGTTTCTCTCACTTCACTCCTGAGCCTAAAAGAGATTAAGTCACTTGCTGAGTTCAGACAGCTGGGATTCAAACTCAGGTTTCATCTGACTGGAAGGTGCCAGACTTTGAATGATACGGCTGAGCCTTGCCTGAGAAATTGGCCAGAGCCACAAAGACCTGATTCCTTCGAACCCAAGAGTGCAAGAAGCTATTAGTCCCTTTGGTGGACTTATTATTGTGGTCGACTTGATCCAGTGTGCCCAGCTGGACCGAGGTGGTGTGGTTCTGGGTGTAAAGGATCCACCTGAGGATTGTTGCCAAAGCATCATAGAGGAGAACGGGAGCAGAAGATAGTGGTCAGCTGTTTCCCAGGAGAAGCTGTATTGTGGTTGGTTTCCCTGAATGAACTCGGCTTTCTCATCGAGGAAGGCGCTCGGGGCCTTGCTGTGGCTGAGGATGGCTGCCGTTGCTTTGGGGAGCTCTGGTCTTCATCTCTGCTGTGAGCATCGTATCCTGGTTCCAGTATAGATGTCTTCAGCCTTTTAGTGCAGACATGAACATACACGGGACAGTGCTGTGGGCTCCCAGCCCTTGATTGGCTCTTTCAGGTCTCTAGTGCACAGACAGACATTCTACACTCTTGCTGCATTTGGCTTACGGGTGAATGTTGTAACTTGTAAATGTCCTGTTTACTGCTGTCTTGCAAACCATTGGCTCTAGAAAGGCAGCGAATATAGTCCCTGTCCCCAGTCACTGGGGGTTCCTGGCAAGTATCTGTTGAATCAATTTGAATGCGCGAAACGTTTTGGAAACCCACCGATCACTGAGTACGATTTTGGGAACCATGAAACACAGTGTTAAATACATTAATAACACTGAAGGTGAATCTTTGGCTACAATGCTTGAGCCTTCAGGGCCTGAGGCAATACCGTATTAAGTACTCCGCTAGCCATTGGTGAAGGAATGACTACTTGCCTTTCTGAGGTATGTTTGAATTTAATGAAGGTGAAGGTTTTTGTTTTTTTTTTAAGCAGCGGAGCAATTAATTTGGAGAAGAAAAGAGCAAATCGAAGCACAGTTCATTATTTTCTAAATTTGTTTTTCTGCTGAGAATTTAGGTGTTGGCCAGGCTCTACTCAAAGACTCCCAGTGTTTCAGGGCAAAGATCATAGTTCATCCGACCACCAGCCCCATTCCTTTATTCCTGGACTCTCTCTGGCCTCTGAGTCTCTGTCCTCCCGGCTCTCTGGGCTGCACTCACGTTTCCCTTCATCTTTGCCTGGGTGGACTTTATTCATTCTTCAGATTCTGGGAAGCCTTCTTAAGTATCTCCTCTACCCACCTCTGCTGCGTTTGGGTTGGGCACCTCTTTTCTATATTCCCTGAGGCAGCGGCAACCTACCGCAACAGTATCTTCATGGTCTGCTTCCCACTTTTCTTGTCTTTATCCCATCCCAGGAACTCTAGTTAGTCTCTCCAACTCCAAGCATAAGGATGGTCTGTGATAGGCCAGCCTGTGATAGGCCTGTGATAAGGCTTTGAACCTTATCAAATAGTTGAGGAATCATTTACTGAGTATCTACTATGTGCCTGGTTTCTAACATATCATTACTAAGCCTTGTAACAACCTTCCAGAGAGGTCTCCACTTTAAAAATAAATGTGCCAGAGCTTGGACAGGTTTGGTAACCTGTCAAAGGGCAACCCAGACATAAACTCAGGCCTTACGGTACCACACCCTGTCTTCCTTTCCTCCTAGTTCAGTTTCAAGTCCTCTAAATCTCTGCCATCTCCAAATTCCCAACTCTACAACTCAGAAGAAATTTTGCTTATTTGATTTTTTATCTTAGATAACTTGCTTGAATCTACTCAGTATCAGTTTTGTCAAGTGTAAAATGGGGAGGAGAAGTGGGCTGCAGGAACTCAGGCCTGTGAACTCCAAGGTGATGTAATTGTACGATTAGGGCTGGATGTGATGTCACTCACAGGGAAAAGACACTGGAGGGTAAAGCTACTTCCGAGGTCCCCAAATGGTTGGGTTTAGGACTGTTTCACCCGATGGCACAAAAGCAACCTGCCTTTAATAGCAACGGTATTTCCACATCTGATCTTTGCTCTTTCCCCAGGCTGGCAATATGTACTCCTGTACTCTAGGAGTGTGAATGGTTGGGCCTGTGGCGTGCTGTCGCTTGGTAGGCTTGAAGAGTTCCGTGCATTTTCGAGTGTCACCTTATTTTCACCTTATGACGCGCTTCCCACACACACAGTCCTGCTGAAGTCCAGGAGCAGCCTAGTGGGCTAATCCGTGCCACACAGGGCGGGCGTGACCACACTCCGGTGGGTGTGGCTGGGCTTGGCGTGTGCGGTGTCTGGGAATGCAGGACCTGCGGTGTGCCAGGCCCTGGCTGTTCATCTCCTGGCTCTAGAATGTGGCTGCTCTTCCCAGCCTGGCCGGCCCTTCCTGCTTTTTGGGGTGGGGGTGCCTCACTGGGGTGCTGAGCACTCCCCACTCGCCCAGTTCTTCTCTCCTCCCGCTCCTACCAGAAGGCTGCACTCCTGGGGCGGAGCTGCCTCATTGTCTTCTTCTTCCAGGGCCTCCCACTGCCTCAGCTTCCCCATCTGCCAGGAGGAAGAGGGATAGGAACTCAGCTCTGCACTCAGCACAGACAGAGCTTGGGCAGCAGCCCTGGGGGAGGCGGGTCTCTGGGAAATGCCTGGAAAGGCTGACAGGGCTTTGGGGTCCTATCCACGTTCATAATAATAATGTCAGTAAAGCACACAGGGGACAAGTGAGGAAGAAAAAGAGGTGAAAGGAGGAGGGACCTAACACAGAGGAGGTGGGGATGTCTTTTCAGCTGATCTGGAAACCATACCCCAGGGCACTCTGGGAGTATCCACCCTGACCAATCAGAAGCCAGCTTGAGTTCAGGCACCCAGGCCTGCCCAAAGGCCTGAGGCAAAGGGTGCCAGAACCCTGTTTGCTTGATCCTGAGCCCAGCCAGCTCTGTGAGCACAAGAGGGAGGGGCACAGGGCCTAGACATCCCCAGGAAAATCCAGAGAGGATGAGGGCTGGGAAGGGCAGGTGGGTGAGAGTGCGGGGCCCCTGGAAAAGAAAGGCGTTTGATGTCAAAAGCCTGCTGTGTGGCAGGAAGCAGAAGTTCAGAAGGACTCAGGAGGAGGTACCTCACTGGCTTCCTTCCTTCCGGCCTGGCCCAGAGAAAACCTGGAGCCAGGGAGTGCTACGACCCCAGGCTCCTGCGGCCCCATCCTCCCTGCACGCTCCCTCCCTGTCTCTGTACTGTGCAGCCTCCACCTTTGCTCAGCTCAGCACACAGCTAGGCCCACCTGGCCTCACCTGGGCTTGCCAGCCCTGTACCTCATACAGGGAGAACAGCAGGGACAGAGGGGGACCGGGGACTCTCCCGGGGCTGTGTTCTAGACACTTGAAAGCAAAAATAACCTAGCCATCCTCAGTCCCAGCCCTTCCCCCCAGAGGGTCCCAGAATCCCTCAGGCTCATGTGTGCAGCCCAAAACAGGAAGGGAGGCTTTCCGCACTCCCCGAAGAACAGCTTGGGGTCTGTCATTCTCTCCCCACCTCCGGGCCTTCTCTGTTCTCTCCCGGCCCACCCTCAGCCTGACACTGTGTTTGTTTTTTGAGACAGCGTCTTGCTATGTAGTTCAGGCTGGCCTTGACTTCATTATATGTCCAGTCTGGCCTCAAGTTCATAGTGATCCTCCTGCCTCAGCCTCTTGAGCACTAGGATTACAGGCTGCACTACCACAACCGACTCCAGAGCCCAATTTTGGCTGCAGCACCTTCAGAAGGTCCTCTTCCTAAATCCAGACCTTAAAATAGTGAGGAAGCCAGGTATGGTGGTGCACACCTGTAATCCTAGCTCTCTGGGAGGCTGAGGCAGGACGATCACAAGTTCCAGCCCAGCCTGGGCAATTTAGCAATTTAACAAGACCCTGTCTCAAAAAACACAAAGTGCTGGGAATGTAGCTCAGTGTGAAGACTTTGGGTTCATTCCCCAATACCAGAAAACAAAACATGGCATGAGGGGCAGCACAGCAGCATGGAGCTGCCTGGGAATCCATTCCAGCCCCGAGGCCTCGACATCCTAACTGAAGATCCAAAGCACCTCCAGGCCGAGGGGCAAGTCAACCAGCCGGGTGCACGTCTGTTGAGGACTCTTGACCATAAACGAAAGAGCCTGGAGGCCATGGGAGACTGCTGGGGGTGCTGGTGCCGCCCCTGGTCTGCAGCTGCCAAGCAGGTTCACAAAGGCCGCCTCTTTCCTCAGACCTGCCTCCCGCCTCGGGCGCTGCCTCAGGCTCTCCGGCGGACAGAGTTGAAGTCGTGTCCCCCCACCCAGTGCGAGGCTGGGTGCATCTGCCCCGAGGTCTCTGACTGAGGCCAGGCCGCAGCTCACCAGGCCAGCCCCTCCCCAGCCCCTTCCCCCGCCTGGAAGGAAGCCCCACGCCCACTACCTTCCAAGCTTGCCGGCCTCGCTCCTGGGGAAGAGCGGAAGCCCGTGGTCTGCAAGCCAGCTCTGCCCAGGACAGGAAACGCTGCAGCCACTTTCAAAGGCACAGTCGCAGAGGGAAGGAAGCCACATGGACTGCACCCCCAGGGCAGGCCAAGGCCTTCCAGAAGGGGGAGGCAGTGGGAAGGCCGGGCCTGGAGCCCTGGAGCCCTGGAGAGGGGCAGTTTATATCCACAGAGCTGCTGTTACTCTCCTGGAGAGACTCCTGAGTCTCAAAACTATCGTGACAAACTTGGGCACATGGTTGCCCCCACTGCACACTGCCACCTCCAGCATCGCCCCAGACAGCAGATCGCAAGGGAATCTTGCCTCCTCCTCACACCTGACTTCCTTCCTGGACTCCCAGAGACCAAAAGCGATGGCCACAGCGACAGTGACCTGTGTGGGCTCAGCCTGGGCCTTTGTCGACGGCATTCAATGTGTTACTGCTGAGTCAGCATGGCCCGGCGGGAGGGTGTGCTCGTCCGGTCTGCTTCTCACAGACAGGCAAACTACAGTTCAGCAGCTCTGGGGTCTTGCTCAAACCTCGGACCTCACAGTGAGAAAGGGCAGGGCCAGGACGCGAGTCCAGGACTGAGCGACTCCAAGGCCGGCCTCCTTAGTGCCTGCTCCGTGCCTCCTGTAGTCCCCCACACCACAACCCACGCAGTCATAGGCAGAGGCGGGCCACAGAGTGAGGACCATATTGGCCTGTTTTTCTCTGTGGTTGTGTTATAGATTCAGCAGTGGCAACAATAAGCTAAGTGTCTCCTCAAAACACATCGTAAAGTTACTTAGCAAGGCCCTCTTCCCTTCGCCCTTCTCCACACCCTTCCCTGTGTGGTCGCTGCTTCCCCTCCCAGAGGTCTATGAAGATACCAGGCTCTTCGTCCTCTTCAGTGGGCCAAGAGACACTGTGGGTTTCGTCTCCTCTGCCCCATCTCCTCAGGCCAGTTCTCAGTTCTCACAGGAGCGGGGAGGAGGTTGGGAGCGGAGTGGAGAACTCAGCAAGAAGAACACGACCAGACTGTGCTCCAGGAGATGAGTTTCCCAGTCATTCATTCATTCCAGAATAAACAGCGCTGCCCGCCTCTTCTTTGTGGGCAGACATGACAGTAGTACCACCCACTGGGACATCATGGATCAGCTCCCTGAGCACGGGGGCTGTCTCCTCAGAGCTATGCAGAAGCCTTGGCCCACACAGACCCCTGCCCAGCCCAGCCTTCCACACCTGGCTGCAGGGGGCAACCCGGACACCTAAGGTCTGCTGAGATTTCACCCCGGCGTGAAGAGCCCGGCTCAATACCCAATAATTCAGTCTGATCTGGTGGGAAAGAGCCAGGAAGTTTGAAGGAGGCGAGGCATCCCACTTGTGACTAAAAATCCTCAAAACACTCATGCATTGCCAGTAGAAAAATAAATTGGTAGCATCTGGAGGGATTTTTGGCACTCTAAGTCTAACTCTAAGCCTACCCAGCAGGGCCACTTTTAGTGTGAAATCAATGGAAATTAGTGCTTTTGCTCCACAAAAGATGCTTACAGGAGAGTTCGTAGTAGTTTCGCTCAAAATGGCTCCAAAATGAAAACGACCCAAATGTCCATCATTAGGAGAATGGATTAATGAGCTGATTATATATATTTTCTACAGCAACGGAAAAGAATAAACTTCCACACACGGCCATAAACATGAACTTCCAGACACACTGTTGGGCAGAAGAACCCAGACACAGGGTCCTTCCTACGGAATCCCCTTTCTGAGAAGGTCAGGACCGGGCAGACTGAACTGCAGCAGCTCCCTCCGCCTCAGGGAGGCAGTTTTCAGGAGTGCACATGAGGAAGCCTGAGCTGGAATCCTCTGTGTGTTTGTGTGGGTTGAGGTTTTAAAAGTGTGTGTGTGTGTGTGTGTGTGTGTGTGTGTGTGTGTGAGAGAGAGAGAGACATACATGTGTGTTAGTTTTCCCACTAGAGGTACAAAATATTAGACACCTACAATTTAAAAAGATTTTGAAACTGCTTCACAGTTTGCAAGGGTTCAGAACACGATCGGCTGGTCCCAACACAGGAACATCACGGCGGAAGGGTGTGGTGGAACCAAACTTCTTAATTCATGGGCACTAAGAAGCAGAGCACAGAAGAGCACTGAGAGATACACCCCCCACAGGCACACCCCAGTGACCTGCTCCCATCGGGCACCACCTCTAACTGGCCCACCTCCTAATACCACGCTCAGCTATGAACTTCAGTGGGTGAATCCACTCAGGACTGCAGCCCCCACGTGGTCCAATCACCTCTCTAGGAGTCTCCAAATCCAGTCAAACTGACCATTACAATTAACAGACACAGCTGGGCACAGTGGAGCAACCTGTAATCCCACCACTTTGGGAGTCTGAGGCAGGAGGATGGCAAGTAAGCCCAGCCTGGGCAATTTAGTGAGACCCTGTCTCAAAATAAGCAAGCAAACAAACACAGAAAGGGCTGGAATGTAGCTCAGTGCAAAGTTCCTGGGTTCACTCCCCAGCTCTGCAAAGAGCTTAGCTTGAGCAGCGTGTAAAATTCTATCTGGCTGCACACTCCAGGTGTGTAAACTTCATTTTATGTTATATCCACCCACTCACAAAAAAGAAAGCAAAAAATACTAGGTAGTTCACTTTGTTTTTTGTTTCTAATTCATTTCACTGCTGGGGAAGGGAGCTGGCTGGCTCAAGTCGGTCTTGTTATGGGTGTGTGCTACTTCCTTACACTTGGCCCAGCCAGAGGACGGCTTTTCCTCAATGTCTCGCTAACTCAAAGACGGCTTCCTGTGCACACTTGCTTGTTGTATGTGTTCAGAGAGTAGACAAATGCCAGAGGGCAGGGCTGTGTGTGTGAAACTCCCGCTTCACACCGCCACCTGCGGAGAGATCCACCTTAGCAGAGCTCACTGTGTACCTCCTGAGTGCTGGGCACTTTCTGGAGACCAGGGATATGGCAATAAAACACCCACGTCCCTCTCGTGGAGGGACGGCACGTTCTAGGGATGTCAATCCAGGCTTGACACGGTAGCTACAGGGTAGAGGAAGACAGATTCTATCTAAGCTGCTCTGGGACACTGGGCAGGCAGACTGCTGGCCTCACATTTTCAGGACTGCCCCGCAGTGGGCCCAGTGTGCACAGACGGTTCTGTCCATCACAACCATGCTACAAGTCAACGCTGGCAAACCAGTCGGTCTTCAGCCCTGTGTCACCAGAACAGGCAGGGAAAATCCCTCAGACCTCAGGTCACAGGAAAGGCCAACCTGGTGAAGTTCGATGAACTACAAAGTAGACAAGTTCTGATCCCTGGTCCCATTGCCTCTTCCTCAAGGCACTCTGGCAAGGTTCCTTACCCTCCCGATCCTCCTTTTTTCTCATCTGTAAACAAGATGGTCAAACAGCTGACGAATGGATTGAACAAAGTGGCCCAGAGTTGCTGAGCCCTCAGTGGTTGGGAAACACACAGTAGCGATTAGAGTTAATTGGAGAGACAGACGTATGTATTCAAATCGTGTTACTCACCACCTCCCACTCCGGTCTAAAGTATGTGGGTCCCTATCTCCTCAGCCTTCCAAGGCTCTTCAGACTCCTCTAGCTTCTGCCAAACCAGGACTCTTTCCACCTCCAAAACCTGGGCTGCACCTTCTGCAGCCAGGTGTCCTGGAAGGAACCTGCGCAGCTCCCAGCAAACCCCTCAGTTCACACCTCCGTGTCCCTGCTGCTGGCAGAATGCTCCTCCTGCGCTGAACTCCATTGCCGTCACCAGCATGCACTAGCAGGGACATCTCCGAACCAGCTGGGTATGCAGACACCAGCCTCACTGGGGACCTGCGGAAGCCATGCCACCCTCCACCCCCGGGTCCTTGCACATGCTACAGCGTTTGCTGCTCGGCCCCTGCCCCCAGCAAGGAGCCCAGGAGCCCTGAGACGCCCACAGGAAATGGCTCAAACGCCACTTCCGCCACAAGCCTTCCTCAACTCCCAAACAGAGCAGCTTCCTCATCTTGCCCTCACAGGCAGTACAGCACAGCCGCCTGAGCGTAGCTGAGGAGGAGTGAGGTGACTGCACGCTGGCCCGCTGGTCTGCAGTGAGCTCAGCGTCCGGGAGGCAGAGGCAGGCTTGCTGCTCTTCCTGCTGGACTCGCAGTACCGAGCTCAGTGCCTGGTTCGAGGAGGTGCCATAAATACTTGTCGAATGAGTGAGTGAATGAATGAATGAATACAACGCCTGCATGCCCGGCCCCTGCAGCGCAAATCTGTCCACAGAACATCCTCGGGGCCAATGAGGACAGACAAAGCTCTGTCTGCAGCTGTGATATAGTTCTTATTTATATCTGCGATGTTGAGGAGCAGCTCCTGAGGAGCAAGAAGGGCCCTGAAGTTGGCCATTGGGGGGACAGTGCTCCTAACGGGGACACAGACAGGCGGGGTGGTGCATGCTTGTAATCCCAGCCCTCAGGAGGTCAAGACAAGAGGACCACCTTGCATTCAAGGGCTAGCCTGGCTTACATAAGGAGCCCCTGACTCAGAAAAACCAAACCAAAACTAAAACAAATAGACAGCAGGGCTTGTGCTCTGTGATTGTTGATCCACAGCTGCAACGTTGAGAAGTTTCAGAGAGGATGACATTAGGTGACATACACCCACCACATTCTGGGCACCAAAAATTGTAAGCTGCTGTCGATCAGCGGGAAGAGCTGCAGACCAGGGATCTCAAGCTACTGTGTGGAGACTGCACACAGCCCGTCACCTTCCAGCTGGGGGACCTTGGCTAGGGACACAAATAGCCGTTGTCAGTTGCGCCAGGCACGTAAGTCTCCAGCCAGCCCTGGGAAGCAAGCAAGGAACGGTGCCTCGGGAAGATTCACAGGGAGAGCAAGGAGGAAAGCAGGGCCCCCACCCTAAGTGGAGGCGCCACATTCACCAAAAACCAGTGAACACGAGCAGAGCGGGGCATCCGCTTCACTCTGACCTGCAGATAAACCTCGGCCCTGGCCCGGTGGGCGGGGCTCACCCACCAGCAGGAGTCCCTGCTGTAGGCCAGAGCCTCCCTGGGCCCAGCCCCACCCCAGCCCGGGACCAGGGCGCACCCACACCACTTCCACCCCTGCTCCCTGCGGCCCTGGGCCTCCTGCATCCTCCCCATGTTTGCTTTTTCTAGGGGGCTGAGGGCCTCGACCCACGATGGGCTGCAGAGGTGGCCTTGGGCTGCTGCCTCGAGGGCTGCTGGGAGCTGGGGAGCCCTCCCTGCCCCGGGGGCAGCCCCGACTGCCTCTGGGCTGTGGCTGGGGCTCTTCTCTGTCCCCTCTCTGCCCCACAGAAAGTCCCTAGAGCGTGCCCGGCACATGTGAGCTGCTGTCGTTACCTTCCTGAGTACAGAGGTCACACCTGCCTCCTCTGTGCTTCTCTTGCCCTAGTCAGCTGCTTCTTCAGGTGCACGGGCCACATTGGGTTGTCTTGGTCGTCTCAGCCATCTCGGTGTTCAGCATGGACAGACAGGCGCCCACAGGTGCCGGGCCCAGGGAATCGATGGGTGTCTTCGATGATTCCTGCTCTGTGTACCTGCACGTCTGTCCTTCTCGCCATGTGTGCAGATGGGGTCCCAATCAAGTGTCACTGGCCAGGCCTGTAACCCCAACATTCTGGGAGGCCGAGGCAGGAGGACTGCAAGTTTGAGCCCAGCCTGGGTGATATAGTGAGTTCAAGACCATCCTGGAATACATAGCGAGACTCATAAAGCCAAAAAAAGAAAAAAAGGAAACAGGGAGGTAGATCTTTTGCAAAAAGGAAGGGGACAAAGAGATGGAGGGAGTGGGGTAAGAAGAGAAGAGAAGAAGAAGAAAGAAGATTTTGTTTGTTTGTCTGTTTGTTTTTTGAAACAGGGTCTTGCTATGTAGTTCAGGCTGGCCTTGAGCTTATTGTGTAGCCCAGGTTGGCTTTGAACTCCCAGCGATCCTCCTGCCTCTGCTTCCTGAGTGCTGGGATTACAGGCGTGTGCCCCTCACCCGCGAAGAAAGAATTAAGATGTGTTACATACGTATATCGACTCCACACAAGGAATGCCATTACTGTGTACTGCTAAGAAAATTATGTACTAACAAAAATAAAAATTTAGAAAAGATTAAAGAATTATGCAAAGAAGAAATCAGTACCATCTGCCTTGGTTGGCCTAGACACCCCAACCCTTCTACTCCCCACAACAGCCTGCTTGTTGCAAGCACAGTCCCCACGCCCCTTCCACACCCTGAGACACGGAGCTAAGGCACAGCCCTGTCCCTGCCACCTGCAGTCCCTCGGCCTGGATGCTGTCCTGGCTCCCAGAGGACCAGTCCTTTCCTGACCACCTGCTGGGTCTGCAGCCAGAGCAAACCCACCCTCAGCCACACACGTGCTCTGATCCTTCTCACTTCTCTGCTGTCCCCATGCTACGGCCTTCGTCACCTGCCTGATGGCTTCTAACAGTTAAAATTTACCCACCCAAAGCAGCCCACGCTCAGGGGCCTCTGTCTCTGCCCGCAGACACCGCGATGGTGCCCGGCACACGGTAGGCCCGCAGTGGACACTGACCGAAGAGAAGATCGCATCGCCCCTCTCTCCTGTCGCCGCTCTGCAGCTGGAACTTTACGTGACTCTGTGTGGGAGGCTGCTGGGGCCAGGCTGTATTTTCTTAGCCCAGTGACCTGGGAACAAGGAAAGGAGGCCCTGGAAAGCCAGGAAGCTGCTGGGGCCGGTTAGGCTGTGCGGTCAAAAAAGAAAATGAAATGAAACCTCCACCCCTCAGATGGGGTGGAGCTCTGTGTTTTGTTTTGTTTTGTTTTGGTTGTTTTCTTAATTAATTTGTTTTGTTTTGGGGTTTTGGTTTGGATTGGTTTGGTTTTTTGAGGCAAGGTCTCTCTCTGTCATTCAGGCTGGCCTTGAGCTCACTGTGCAGCCCAGGCTGGCCAGGAACTCAAGGCGATCCTCCTGCCTCAGCCTCCGAACTGCTGGGTTCCCAGGCAGGGCTGAGCTCCGTGGGCCCAGCTGTGACTTCTGCACTTGCTGACTCCTTCATTGTCAGCTGTCCCAAACCTGAGGGCCCAGCTGAGCTTGTCACCAAACCTGCCCAAAGTGCTGAGCCTGCAGCCTGCATCCCCCAACTGCCCTGACCTGTTTCCTCCCATTCGCTCCTCCTGCAGCTTCTCCAAACAAACAGCAGGCAGGAGAGGCCGCCTGGGCGCCACTCACACAGCTCAAAGGCGCCTGCTGTGGTGGGAAGGAGCTTCAATACCCTGTCTCAAAAAAAACACAAAATAAAGAACTTAAAGACTGTGTTTGCAAAGCATTTAGCACTGCGCCTGGCATGCAGGGCTGATTGGCAAGGGGGATTCTCACAAACCAGTACCAAGCATCCACTGGTGCCACCCAAGGTAGGTGGCGAAGTGGGGACATCTGCGGACGGACAACTTCAAGATGCCAGGTGCAAGCCAGAAGTGCTGTTGGAATTTTACCTCTGGGTGGCAAGCAGATAGAGGGATCCCCAGGGGCCCTTTTTTTGTTTGTTTGTTTGTTTTTAGAACTGAGGATTGCACCTAGGGCCTCCGCTCCAATTTGAGAACCTCCTGTCTCAGCCTCCCAGAGTGGTAATGATTACAGGCATGTACCGCCACACCAGGCTCCAACTCTCTGTGAAAAATCACCCCCCCCAAAAAAAAAAATCACCCAACAGTCCAGACTCCCAAAGGGCTTATAAGCAAACAAACCAAAGGAAGACCAGAAGAGTTCCCTGCTGCTGTATTGGTCCAGAGAAAGCCAAGGATGCTAAGTCAACCACCCACCCAGCCTGTATTCCATAAGTCTGTTCCTCCCACTTAGATCCAAATTGTGAATTTAAATCACCTATTTCAATATTCATGTTTAGCACGAGCTAGACTAGACTCTCAAAGTTTGCCGTGTCTCCCAAGGATTACCAAAATCCCTGATTTCCTTGCTTCCTATAATATTGTATAGGAAAACTGATTTTGACAAGCACACTTTTAAATTTCACAAATTTTTGAAAAACATAGCCCTACACCAGCGGTGGCTCACACCTGTAATCTCTGTGCTCAGGAGGCTGAGTCAGAAGTATCACTCAAGTTCCAGGCTGGCCTGAGCTACATAGCAAGACCCCAACTCAAAATAAAAACATAAAACAAAACAAAAACAAACAAAAAAACAAAACATAGCCCTAGAGAATGTTAAGGGATGTTTTCTGTACCAAAATGACAATCGTCGGCTTACTTCTGCACCAAATGGCACATGTGCTTACTCCCACTTCCTTGTGACCTAGCACAAGATGTGTAGCGCCGTGAGCCTCTTCCACACCGTCCTCCTTTTTGGTTTTTTGCGACAAGGTCTCACCATGTAGTTCAGACGATACTGAACTCATTATGTAGCCCAGGCCAGCTTCGAACTCACAGTGATCCTCCGGCCCACCGCAGGCGTGCCCACCTTTTGACATTCCTTCCACATAAATCCACGGGACAACATCCACGTCAGATACTTTTCTAGGCACTGGGCACACAGGGAGCAAAATGAATGAGTCTTAGCGCTGCGTGTGAGAAGCCAGACAGGAAGTTCAGGGTTCTGGTCATCGCAAGTGTTCAGCAGAAAACACAGCAGAGCAGGGATGGGGCGACCCACGCTCGACCTGCTGTGGGCTCACGCTGCAGCTGAGCTCCCTCAGTCCCTGCCATCTCCCCATCTCGCCCACACTGCCAGCCATCAGGGCCCCCACCTCTCCCTCTCGACTCCATCCCCTGCCAGTCAGGCCCACGTCTCTGCTTCACTTGACAGCAAACTCCGCACACGCTTTGTGTGGTTGGTCTTGGGTTCTTCCCTACCTGTTCTCTCCTGACACCTTCCTGCACCCTTTCCCCACCCTGCTGGTCGTCTCCACTCCAGGTGACTAATTCTGCCCTCAGGAATCAGTTTCCATCTCACCCAGGGCCTCGGGACCTTTTTCTTGTTTTTGTTTTTTGGAGACAGGGTTTTTCTGTGTAGTCCAGGCTGGCCTCAAACTCATGGCAATCCCCCTGCCTCAGCCTCCTGAGTGCTAAGATAAAGCATGCACCGTCATGCCTGGCCTCAGGAGCTCTTAACGCAGTCAGACCTTGTTCCTTGAAACTCTTTCCGCCCCTGGCCTCCAGGACTCTAACCGCGCCTCGTTTGCCTCGACCTCTGGCTGCTCTTTCTCAGGTGTCCTTTGCCACCTCCTGCGCATTTTCCTGATCCCACACTCCCCACAGCACCCTCCACTCCACCCTGCAGCCTCTTCTCCCCTCCGTCTTCCCAGGACCCTGTGGAGGTTGCATCTAACCTAAGACCAGGTCAACCCGGCTCCCAGCTTGTGACAGCTCCTCCGGCGGGCGACCCCTCAGTGTGTACTTCTAGCCAGATCATCGCCCAGAATTCTCGCTGTGAACTCCCAAGTGCCCACTTCACTTGTCCTCTGGAACACGTGACAGGCACCTGCACCCCCACACAGCGCACGGCAGGCTACCCCGAACCCTGCCCCAGGGGCACATCGTGGTCCCAGCTGTGGGCCCAGAAAGGCAGTGTCCTCCCAGTGGCCTCGGCTTCTCGCACACCCACATCCCATTTGCCTGGCTCCTGACAGCTCCACCAAGTGTCTGGAATCTGCGCACCTGTCGCCACTCCACTGCTAGCGCGATCCCCGCCTGTCACCTCTCCTGGATTGCTCAGTGTCCCCTGCGGTCTCCCCGCGCTGCCCTTGCTGTGTGCACTGTGTCCTCATCGAGGCGGGGAGGCCGATTCCTCACCGCTTTTGCTCATGTTTGGAGCCGCTGTGAGCAGCCTGGAGCTCCTGGGTCTGGCCTTCTCCCTCCTGCTGTCTTGGCTGTGCTGGGCCCTCGTTCCTGACCACGGGGAGCCCTGGGCAGGCCTCCGGTCGTGGCACACTCTGCCCGACACCTGGCAGACCCTGTCTCTCTCTCTCTCTCGTTTTGTTTTGTTTTTTGACATAGGGACTTGCTATGTCGCCAGGCTAGCCTCAAACACAGGCCTCAGCATCCAGAGGGCTGCAATCGCGGGCGTCCACCAACATGCCTGGCTTCCTTTCTCTTCTTTCAGATATTTACTTAAATGGCGCATTGCCAGTGATGCTTGCTTTGCTCATCCTTATAAAACAGGAACTCTTTCTCCCTTCCCTGTCTTATTTTTCTCCTTACACTCTTTGCCACCCAACAGGGACTCCATGTGGCTGACCAGAGTGGCCTCGATGCCTGGAGTGATGGCGGGAGTCCAGTCCCATCCGAGGCTCATTCAGGGTGGGTGTGGTCGTCACAGGTGCAGCAGGAGGCCGAAAGGCTGAGGCCAGACCAGCAGGCCCTGCGGGTCTTGCCATACATCCAGGGAGGCTGGCAAGGTTGCGGCTGTGCAGGAAAAGCTCCTGTTGCGGGAGGGAGAAGCCTCTTCATGAAGGGCAATTAGAGGCTCTGAGTCACCCGCCCCATTGAGCCCTTCATGGTGACAGGTGACAGCACCCTCCTCCCTGGACTTCCCTGCAGGACTCGCTCTGGGACACAGAGGATGCCATGTCTCTACCTCCCTGTCACCTAGCCTCACTCTGCCTTTCCCTCCTGCTCTCCTCAACCTGTGAAGATCGCAGGCCCCAGGGGCAAGAGGCCAGCGGGCTGCTCGGACCCCCAGACAGCAGGAGAGGAGCCCGCAGGCACAGGGCACTGGTGCTGAGCACTGGACAAGGTCACCTTCTTCTTGGGAGGAAGCCACCAGGAGCCCCAAAGAGCACCCGACATTCTCACCCCAAAGCACCCCTCGCCCACAGCCGGGCTGGCCGAACACTGGGCTTTTCTGCAGCATCTCTGCAAGTGTTGTGCTCCTCAAACAACACTTGCCTTCTGCAGTTCTGTGAGGTTTTCAGAACCTACCAGTGAGCGCGAGAGTCTGAGACCACAGCTAACAGCAAGCACGCTCCATCCCCAGGCTCCCTGCGATCAGCCCCCGCCTGTCTCACACACTGGCTTGCGGGACCTCCCAGGACCTGCCCTGGTGGCTGTGCCAGGCATATGCCACCTCCCAGGGCCTCAGGGAGAGCACCAGGGCCCACCTGGGCCAAGGGAGGCTGGATTTACTCTGTCACCACCAGCCCCAGGTCAGGCATCCATACTTCCAGTAGCAGGGCTGCTGGTGACAAAGGCGACCAGGTAGGAGGGAGCCACTGGGAAGACCATGGTCTAGACTCAAGAATCGGCATTCAGGTGGAAAGCAGTCTGTCTCCTCCTTCCATGTCCAGCCAAGTTGTCATCTCCAGGCACCTTCTCCACTCTCCTGACCCCAGGAAAGAGGAACTTTCTCCAGCTCCTACTCATGAAAACCTAAATACAGTGAGCCTGAATCATTGCCTGATAGGTTCGCCTGTAGGGAGGGAGACTTCTGTCTATCTTGGGGGAGGACAGAAAGAAAGGAACATTGGAGCTTATTCCGTGAGCTCCCTGTTAACAGGTGAAGAGCCCAAACTGCACAGAGGCCAGGTCATCTGCAGAAAGGAAGTGTCTCGGAGCCCCCCAGGGGGGGAGGGGGAGCTCCACTGTGGCCAGGGACTTGGCTTTCGCCAAGGTGGATCCTGGCTCTTGGCAACGTCTGGGCCATGCGGCTTACATGGCACTAGAACCCTGGCTCCTAGTAGGTTCTTCTCTTCCGTGGCTGATCGGCCAACAAGTTCATACCCATTCCTCTGCTAGAAACTGTGGAGAGATTTAAAAAGGAGTCTAAAAACAGTCCTGGGCGAGAAGTTTACCGATAGAAAGGGTTTACTTAGGCCCGCAGCTCTTGTTTCAATGGCGCCACTGCTTTTGTTAGAGCATTAAAAATGGTCTAAGGGGGGCTGGGGATTTAGCTCAGTGGTAGAGCGCTTGCCTAGCAAGTACAAGGCCCTGAGTCCGATCCTCAGCATTACTCCCCCTAAAAAAGAAAAAAAAAAATGATCAAATCCAGGCATTATCGAGAGAATGAGAGAAAATCTTTGCAAATCGTGTATCTGATTCAGCACTAATGTCCAAAATGTAGGCAGAGTTTCTAAAACTCAACAAAGCATCAAAGATGGCAAACACTGAGCAGACATTTCTCTAGAGGAGCTGTACACCAGGCCAGTGGGCCTGGAAGCAGCCAGGGAGTGGCCTGGGAGATGCGGATGTGACCACAAGGGACAATCTTTGCGCACACCCAGGGGCAGCACTGCGGGAAACCTTGCGATGGCGCCTGCCCGGCTCCCCAAGGTCCCCTGCAGCGTTAGCACCTGACCCAGTGAGTCCACTTCCGGGCAGATACCTGAAGCATCAAAAGCGGAGACGCAAGCAGGAACGGGCCACCAATGTTCACACCAGCGTTACTCACCACAGCTGAATGCTGAAAACAACCCAGAGGTCTCTCAGCAGACGGATGGATAACAAAATGCAGTGCGTGGGTGCTCACAGTGGTATATTAGCACCGAAACAGAAGGAGACTCTGACACAGGCTACAGCGCGACAGAACCTCGCAGATGTGATGCTAACTTGATCAGCCAGACACAATGGGACAAGTACTGCGTGACTCCACCTGCACACGGCAGCTCATCGGGCAGACCGGAGAGACGCAAAGTCGTCCCGGTTGCTGGGGCTGGGGCCAGAGGGGTGGGAGTTTTGGTTTAACAGATAGAGTTGGGTTTGGAATGGGGTAAGGTGGCAGTTGTACAACCAAGTGTGTATACTCGATGCCATGGAGTTGTCCACTTAATATGGTTAAATGGTAAACTTTATGTTATGTATATTTTATCACAATTAAAAATATATTTTAAAAATATCAGCATGAGCAAGTCTACACTGTGTAATCTCAGCTACTCGGGAGGCTGAGGCATGAGGATCCTGTGGAAACACGGCTGGAGATGTGTAGGAGACGGATGACTCAAAGGAATCTTTGAGTAATCCTTCATCCTGTGACAGGATCCCAAGTCCAAGGTCAGTTTAGGCAACTTAGTGAGACCATCAAAAAGGCTGGTGATGTGAAGCAGTGGGAGAGTGCTTGTCTAGCATGTGCAAGGCCTTAGGTCCAATCCCCAGCACCACCAAATTTATGTGTGTGTGTGTGTGCATATACATGTGTGAGTATGCATATATGTGCACACACACATATATCAACATGAGTCGGAGTCCCGTGCAATGACAGAAGACACATGCCCTCCTATGCTACTTAAGGGCATTAAGACATTGCTAGAAAAAAAATGTTTAAAAAATGCATTAAATATTTAAAGGGATTTAAGTAACTACAAAAAGAATACAGTAGAATGCAAAACTTTCTAATGGGTAAAGGAAATAAAATGAAGCAGAAAGCAAAATTACAAAGCATAGAAATGACACATAAAATGGCATGACCAAATACAGTATAAATGTATCAGTAATCTCAATAAATATGATAGGTTAAATTTGCCTATTAAAAGACTAGAATGTAGAATTGGGTCTTTTTAAAATATGCAGGCATAGGATAGGTGCGATGGTGTACATCTATAATCCCAGCACTCGAGAGGCTGATGCAGGAGGGCCATAGCAAGTTCAAGGCCAGCCTGAGCTACACAGTGAGACTCTGTCTCAAAAAACCAAAACCAAAAACAGGCTCAGGCTTTGAACAAGAGTTTTAATTTATTTTAAAAAAGACACAGGAATATTAAAAATAAAAGAATAAAAAAGAAATACCACACAAATATAAAATGAAAGCAGATAGATATGAAAGTTAGACTAAGTGGAATTCAAAGTAAAAGGCATTAAAAGTGATGAAAGGAATATTTGATGTCAGTGAAAGAGCAATCTTTTATGAATATTGATGTGTGTATAGCATAACTTTGAAATATAAATCTGCTAGGCACTCGAGTAGAAACCGACAGATGTACAGCAATAGCGAAAGAGGTTTATGCATCTCTCAGGAAACGGATAATCAAGCAGACAAAAATAGTTATAGATAAGGAAGATTTTAATAATATAAATTAATAATTTGCCTGAATAAAGAATCAAGGATTTAAAAAGTAAATTAGTAAATTACTCCCAATAAACAAATAGAATACATGTGAAAGTTGGACAAAATTGATCAAAAATTGAGCACAAATGAAATACTAGCAAACTCCAAAACTGTTGACTTTATACAGCCTTATTCACTCATCAGAATACAAAATTAGAAGTGATTAAACACTAACTCCCCCGAGTCTACCTACCTGTGGATTAAACAGGAAGAAGTGATGTCACATTACTTAGAAATGATCCCGGTGAGAAAAGTCATGTCAAATCTGCAAGGATTTAGTCAAATCGATAACCAGAACATCTGTAATCTTACATACTAAATCACTGTAGAGCTCAAAAACAAATGAGCTAAACTTTTAATAAAAGGAGGTAATAAAAGAGGAAAAAAGTGAATCCAATAGAAAGAGAATGAAGAAACACATTAAAACAAAAATTATGGGTTTAACAATTTGCATTTCTCTCTAAAACTTTAATGAGGGTTCTCGGCAAAGTCCAATGTAATGGATAACCCTTTGACAAATATTTTGAGAGAGAAAGAAAGGGCAATGAAAACAAGAAAAACAAAAGATTATAACTACATGTAAAAGATGTTAATAATTCTAAGGCAAGTTCTAACTGGATCTTAAAGAAACAAACAGCATCTTGTTTATATAACTTCCACAGGGTAGAAAAATGGTGGAGAGCTACCGAACTTGTTTTAAGGGCTCACATAACATTGATTCTTTTTTTATTTTTTGAGTCAGGGTTTTGCTGTATATTCCAGAGTGTCCTTGAACTCACTGAACAGTCCAGGCTAGCCTCCAACTCAGGGTGATACTCCTGCCTCAGCCTCCCGACTGCTGGCAACAGAGATGTGCACCACCCTGCCCTGCACTACACTGATTCTTCTATCAAAGAAGGACATCAAAAGAAATCTAAAAGCCAGTACCATTTTTCACACAGATGCAAAAATGTTAAAGAAAATGTTGAGAAACCAAACCCAGCATTGTATCAAAAGACCAAAGATAGATTGAACTAAGAATTCAAAGATGATTCAAAATTTAAAACATTATTAGTGTAATTTATTGTATTAGGAAATTAAAGGGAAAAAAATCACATTGGCAAATAAAAAGCTGCTTTTGGCAAGTTCAAAATCCATTCATGATTTTAAAAATAAAATAGAAAACTAAGAGGCCAGCTGTATCAGTTACCTTTCTAGAGTCAATGGTTTGTAAGAGAGCAGATTTAATACAGGACATTTATAAGTTACAATATTCACCCACAAGCCAAATGCAGGAAGAGTGCAGAATGTCTATCTATGCACTGGAGACCCAAAAGATCCAATCAAGGGCTGGGGGCCCACAGCGCTGTCCTGTGTATGTCTGTGTCTGCACTAAATGGCTGAAGAAATCTTTACTGGAACCAGGATACACTGCTCGCAGCAGAGATGATGACCAGAGCTCCCCAAAAGCAACAGCAGCCGTCCTCGACAACAGAAAGGCCCCGAGCTCCTTCCTCAGTGAGAACAGCCGAGTTCCCTTCGGGAGAACCAGCCGCAGCAGAGCTTCTCCTGGGAAACAGCCATCTTCTGCTCCCGTTCTCCTTAATGTTGTGTCGGCAATAACCTTCAGGTGGATCCTCTACGCCCAGAACCACCAACTCAGTCCAGGTGGGCGTTCCTGCTCAAGTTGACCACATCGGTCCACCACACCAGCTTTCTAAACTTGATAAAGGGCATCAACCAAAACTACATAAAATAGTAGGCCTGGTGGCACACATCTGTAAGCTTCTCAGGAGACTGGGGCAGGAGAACTGTAAATTGAAACTCAGACTGGGTAATCTGGCAAGACCCTGTCTCAAAAAGTAAAAAAATTTTTAAAAAGAGCTGGAGATGTAGTTCAGTAGTAGAGAGCTTGCTCAGCTTGCATACACAAGGCTCTGGGTTTAATTCCCAGCACCATAAAAAAAATCAAAACAAAGAAACAAAAACTATAAAAAGAAAACATGTAGGGTATGGCGGCACACATCTGTAATTCCAACTCTTTGCAAGCGGAGGCAGGAGGATTGTAAATTCAAGCCCAGGGGAGGAGGAATGTAGCACAAGGCTCCCTGGGTTTAACCCTCAATACCAAAAGAAGGAAGGAAGGGAGGGAGGAAGGAAGGGAGGAAGAAGGGAGGGAGGAAGGGCAGAAGGAAGGAGGGAAGGGAGGAAAGGAGGAGGGAAGGGAGGAAGGAAGGAAGGGAAGAGGGAAGGAAGAAGAGAAAGAAGGAGAGAAGGAAGGAATTTAAATAATTTGTCTGAAAAATAAATTCTGTGTATAAAGAGATATCAGAAGCAAAGCTAAAATATGAGCAGTAGCCTGGGAAAAACAAATATTTAATATGCAGAAAATATTTTTAAAGCTCTTACCTGGTGTAGTGGCACACACCTGTGATCCCAGCACTTGGGAGGCTGAGGCAGGAGGATCACCTCGAGTTTGAGGCCAGTCTGTGCCACACAGTGAGTTCAAGGCCAGGCTGAACTGCATAGGGAGAACCTGTCTCAAAAATAAATAAATAGAAGCATTCAGGTTGCAGACAACCTCCCCTCTTCAGAAAATAATCCTGCATGAGTTAATGTAGGTAGGCATCTCACACACACACACACATGTGCATGCGCGTGCACAGGTTTTGAGCAACACAGACCACGTTGATGATCCCAGAACGATGATTAGATTAGATGACAAAGCCATATGAAAGCATCAATAGAAAACAAAACAACCATGAAAACAATTAGGGGGTGCTTCCTTGAGTCTCATCAGAGTTATTCCAGTTGTTTACTACATGAATGCATCTGGGTATAACTTGTGTAATTAAAAATTAATTTATTTTGTAAAATCCCAGAGTTGAGGACTGCTTTGGCCACCCTGACCGGAGGCCGTCAGGGTGGGAGGAGGCAGCCATCACGCAGGCTTTGGTGCCTGCCGGCAAGCGTCACTTAAACTGCTATGACAAGCACAGAGTCAGTGACCATTGAGGCCCCACGTGGGTCTCTCCAGCAAAATTTCAGTGCTAAGGCCACCAGCACCCAAGTCCCACATATTCTAGGAAAGTAAAATCCCAGTGAAAATCCTGTCATTCCATGACTCTGTCCACACTCACAGATGCATTTCATAGGTGGCAAATGATTCTGCAAACACAAAACCACACATATCAAAATCTGAGTCGGTAAACCAAATCTTGAGAAGACAGTGAAGCTACCTCATTCTTCTTTTTTGTGACAGGCTCTCACTATGTAGTCCAGGCTAGCTTCTAACTTACTCTGTGGCCCAGACTGGGCTTGAAATCAAGGTGGCCCTCCTGCCTCAGCCTCCCAAGCACTGAAATTATAGGTTTGTGCCACCACACCTGGCTTGATTCTGCATTCTTAAAACACATACCATATAGATCTTTCTGAAATAGTGATTTCTCCTTAAAACAAGTCTCCATTCACCTGACTCCATCTGTAAATATCATGACTCTGGAATGACACAAAGAGAACACCACACCCTGAGGTCAGATAGGAACAACACTCAGGCTGCGCTCTACCAGGGCAGGCAGGCAGGCAGAAGGTGAGAGAATTCAACTACCTTGTCTGATACAGCTCCTCCTCACCCCAGCCTAGTTCCTCCAGTGCTTAGGCAGATGGTGTGGCCCATTTCCACTTGGATTCTGGATGTCCCAGGTACAGGTCAGCTTTCAGCAGCCAGGACAAATACCTGACGCCTGCAACTTCACGGAAGAGAGAGTCACTTTGGCTCATGGTTTCTGAGGTTTCAGTCCATGGTCAGCTGGCTCCAAGGCAGAAAAACCTTGCTGGAAGGGCTGGCTGAGGAAAGCGTTCACCTAATAGCAATCCAGAAGCAGAGAGCAGAGGAAGGGGCAGGGAGCATGCCCTGTTCCGGAGGCCACACCCATGACCCACCCAGACACACCCAGAGTCTGCTTCACTAATCTCCTGAGCACCTCCCAAGCCCGTCAGGTTGAGGATCCAGATTGACAGGCACATGGGGGACCACAGTTCATCAACGCCCAGCCGAAGACGAGGACAGGGACAGAGCGGTGTCGTGGCTGCTCCACTAGCACGAGAGGGCTCAAGGGGGTGGGAACAAGGCGGCGATCACTCCCAAGCTTCTGCCAAGTGCCCACACTGAGGCGGGCCCACCCCCAGGTCCCCGCACACTTGCTCTCCTTTCAAGTCAGTAGCTCTCTCACCGCAGCAGCCGGCGCCCTGTCCTGCGAGCAAAGGTTTGCATGAGTCCAGGCAGCAAGACGTTGATGGGAAAGCCAGGTCTGGAGAAATGGCCTGTCCACTGCTCTCCGGAGCATCACAGGCCGCCAGGCCTTGGAGCCAGGGGACGTCCCCAGAGCATGCTGAGTTACCAGGCAGTCACCAGCACTGCACAGGGCAGCAGGCTGCAGAACCGGCCCTGCCCCCGGGCCGCTTCCTCCCTGGGCCTCGGTGTGGTCGCTGGGAATCCAGGTGGTGTGAATATCTGCTCTGAGGAAGAAGCCGTCTCCTCCAGGGACTCCTCGGGCCTCGTTTGCAGGAACTCAGACCTTCCCCAAGGACACCTGGGCCTCCTGGTCCACAGAGCTGTCGGCCCCCGTCTGGGGCCTTTGTCCCTTCTTCCTGGCTGGGGGCTCCTTCCCCAGAAATCCTGAGGGGGAGGGGCATTCTTCCCCACGCCCGCCCTTCCGTCTGCTCAGTCCCCTCTCTCAATCATCCAGACGTTCCTAATTCTCTTACCTAAAATAACAGCACCTCTGTCCTCTGTGCTGCATATGCACGCTCACTCATTCTTTATTTTTTTCTCCTTGGAATTTATCACTATTTAACCCATTCTACATTTGGAGTCTTTATCTTGCCGTCTCTTCGCCCCTCCGGAATGTAGGTCAGGGCTGGGGTCTGTGTGCGCCGCTATGTCCCCAGGAGTATGACCAGTGCCCGCTGCCTAGTAGGCACCAATAAACACTCATCGAAGGAGCACATCGATCCTCGCTCCAGAGAGGAAAAGTGACATCATAGAAAAACCTTCCCACAAGGTTTAAGACTGGCAATAATTAAGCTAACAGCAAGAGCTTTGGCAGACTCAGTTTGGCTCTAGGCCCGGCCAGGTGAACCATACTTCATCTCAGCCTCATTCTGTGGTTGGCCAAAGAAGGATAATATTTACCTCCTCGGCCTGTAGTGAACAGGCCACTAATAATTTATTGAGCATTTATTTGTAAAAGACCTTTGGATTCACAACACACTGGACATCTCAACTTGGAAATGCGCCAGAGTTTCTTAGCCTGGGAACTCTGAAGGCAGAGCTGGCCCTGTTAATAGGTGTCCACGAGATGGGGGGTCAGAGAGAGGGAAGCAGAAAGGTGAGAGGAAGAAAGAGGGGAGCGTGCAAGGAGCAGGCATGGTGCATGCTGGGGATGGTAGGATAACTCACATAGAAGCCAGCCCCCTTCACTGTTCCAAGGGAGGGAATGGCCAGAGCACAGGCCACATTACACAGAAGCATAGAGAACTCTGCTTGTTGCCTCGGCATCTGCAGTAAGAAATGCAGAATAGGAGGCCCCTGTACAACCTGACAGGAGAAGGCCCTGCCTGCCATGTTCTGTCCTCTGGTCACCTTGTCATCATCGCTTGACACCAGCAAGGACCTGGGTTCAGGACCCCCGGCTCTGCTGTTTCTTGCCCCCTTGTACCCTTCCCACTCCTTTGGGATGTGATGGTAGGTGGCAGGTCGGGAGGCCGTTGGGTGAACCCTGGTGGAGAGGGAAGGACCTGGGGTGGGAGTGAGAGGAAGACACATGGCGAGCGAGGAAATGGAGTCCTGGCACAGCACAGCCCCTCCCCAGGCAGAGAAGAAGGTTTGGAGGGCAGCAAGGGGACTAGAGAAAGAGGGAGGCGGCGACAACAACTGAGCCGTCAGCAGGGTCTTGCGCGCTAGTCCAAGGCAACAGGGAGCCACCGAAGGACCTTAAGCAGAAGCACAATTGGCAGCCAGTGCCAGAGCAGTGCCTGGCACCAAAGAGCAGCTCAGGAAGTAGCTCTTCAATATTCTTTTTTTTTTTTTTTTTGTGGTGCCGGGGATCGAACTCAGGCCCTTGTGCTTGCAAGGCAAGCACTCTAATCACTGAGCTAAATCCCCAGCCCCCAGGAAGTAGCTCTTGAAGAGTGAATCAGATTAGTGTTTTAGAAAGATCATCCGGTGGGAGTTTGGAGGGGATGGACTGGAGGAGGCTGGGTGACCAACCCAGAGACTAGCGATCAGTTTTAGCACTTAGATCATGGCAGGGAGGGTGGGCTAGAAGACAGAGCAAGAAGGCAGATTTGGATACATTCTGAGAAAAATTAGTGATCACCGTCCAGGCCAAATCTTCTGAGCAAAATTAATAAAGACTTCATGTACACAATTATTATACCTTCCCTGGGCCGTTAACATTCAGCAAATTTCTAATACCCCGAAATCAAATTAGGTTTAATTATGGGTGCAAAACAACAAAGGCCTGAGTCTTAAATGCCCGTGCCCGGTCCTTTAATTTAACATCCAGTTGGGCGTGGTGGTGCATGCCTGTAATCCCAGTGCTTGAGAGGCAGAAGCAGGAGGATCGCCACAAGTTTAAGTCCAGCCTGGGCTACATAGTGAGCTCAAGGCCAGCCTGAACAACAGAGGGAGACCCTGTCTCAAAAAAAAAAAAAAAAATTAGCATCCAAGGGGTTGGGAATTTAGCTCAGTGTTAGGGCATTTGCCTAGCAAGTTCAAGGACCTCAATCCAATCCCCAGCACCCCCAGAAAAATAAAATGATTTACCGTCCAATACAGAGGACAGTTTGCTGCCTTATTGCATGCACTGGAAGCGTTAATTCCAAAGCTGTGATTTACTCAGGCCCCCGAGGGACCAACAGCATCTTCCAACAAGTGGTCAAACGACCGCGGCGTTGAGCTGCTGAGAGAGACACGGAGCAGACCCTGGCTGCACCCTGGCAATGACAGAGTCCAGAGGGGGAACCTGGCCAAAGAGGAGGCCACCTCGGCCCAGCTGTTGTCACGGAGGGAAGGGCCAAGGACCAGAACCCAGGCCTCCAAGCACTGGTCTACGGTGCTTCCCGCGATGTGTGCCGCTGCCCCTTGCAAGGACTGCTCATAAAATCCTGCCCTGGCTGGGGAGGTCTCGAGTTGCTATCACATTCCCATTCTGCCCTCAGCAGAAACCACAGCAGGGCGCCCACAGCACGATGGCAGGCAGCACACGCCCAAAGGCCACCGTGGGCGGGGGCGACACCTCACCACCTGCTCCCGCTGCAGCCTGCACACATAGTTGGAGCGGTCTTTCTTGTTCTGCGCCTCAGCCTTTCTCCAGAGGCGATGCGCTCCAGCCTCTCCTCCCCTTGCCCTGCCCCGTCCCCACAGGTGCAGGGAGCAGCAGGTAAACACCTGCTTGCCCTCAAGACTCCCGTGTCTCCTGCAGGTAGTGTTTGCCACCACGTGTGGTGCCCTGGAGACGAACAGGGCCAACCAGCTGAGCCCAGGGGTCCATCAGGGTCTTAAGGATCACTAGTTCGGGCCAGGGGAGGAAGGGATACGGAAAAGGAGAGAGGAGAGAAAAGAAGGGAGGAAAGAGGGAGAGCTGAAACAGCGAAAGAATAAATACGGCTCGTGCTTATCAGGCGCTTCAGGTACAAGCGCTGCTCAGAATGCTTTACTTACAGCAACTCGTTCAATCTGTAGGGCAGCCCCGCAAGAGAAATTTTGTCTTTCTTCTTCAGGTTAGGAACCCAGAAAGTCCGGTTGCTGGGTTGGCGGTGGGGTGGGAAGAGTTCCCGGACTCAGAGTGGGCCACGTACACGGTCAGGTCAGGGGCGAGGACGGACCGGTTCATCTCCTGGCCCCTCGTTTCCTCTTGGTCTAGAAGTCCCTCTACTCCCTGACTCCACTCTCTGCACTGTAAACTGCCTTTTGTTCCCAGGGCCCCAATGAGGGCGGTCCTGACCGAAACATTCAGCACGGTGCCAGAATGTGGAATGTGGCAGATGAACTTTAGCTTCTGGTCTCACGTAATCCTTGCAAGGTCCCTCTCAGGAAAGTATGATCCCCATTTCCCGGATCTGAAAACTGAGACTCCAAGAGCTTTCTAACCTGTTGGGTCTAATGCCTCATAAAAGGGGATAGCGAGGAGAGAGAGAGAAGGAAGAAGGAAGGGAGAAGCGTTGGACTGTTAAGCGGAACAAAGAGAGAAAAGAGAGGGGAGAGAGAGCTGGGTATGGTGCATGATAGCCCCGAGCCATCAAGGGAGGCCTGGTGATTTTCAGGATTAATCCTGCAGTGTCCCGCTGAGCTTTCCTTTAGTTCAAACTCATTCCCACCAAACACACGAGAGTCTGAACTCCCGTCAAATCCCTTAAACTCGGTATCTCAACACACCAATGAGCCACAGTGTAGTTAAGGAAAGTTGCTCGTCATTTCACATTCAACTTAGCCTCTCCCTCCTCAGAGCTACAAACCAGTGTCATAGAAACTTACTTATCCAACATGAATCATTACATAAACATTAAATAAGAAGTTATACCGCCATACAGCAACCAACGCTTTTCTGAGAAAATTTTATTTACAACTTAGTGTGCAATTTAAATTCAGTGAGGGCAAAGTCTTTGTAATCATAGATACAACAATTTACTGTATACAGGGCAGTATTTATGCACTTATCTGTATGTATTAGTTTCTCATTGCTGCTGCAATGACTTTGGACACAGGATCTTACCATTCTGGAGGTGATAAATTTGAAATGGGTCTCAGGGAATAAACATAGATGTCACCTTTGTTCTTTCCAGAAGCCCCTAAATAGGATGAGAAGAGGGAGCTGTAAGGAGAGGAAAGAAAGGCCTGGGCTGTTGGATGACACTCTCTACAGTGAGTTCTTTGTCTTTTCCAGCTGCTTGAGCCCACCTGCCTTTCCTGCCCCATGGCTCCTCCCACTATCTTTAAATCCAGTGGTGGAGTGGGGCATGGCGGCACACACCTGTAATCCCGGCATTCAAGAGGCAGAGGCAGGAGATTTGCAGTGAGTTCAAGACCGGCCTGGACTAAATAGGGAGTCCATGTCTCAAAAAAAAAAAAAAATCTAGTAGTGGAGCATTTCTCTCTTCTATCTCTCCCCACAACCCCTTTCTGTCTTCACTTCTGTCACCTCAGTCCTTACATCTTCTCTAACTCTTCTTCTCTTGTAAGGCTCCCACGGTTTACTGGATCCACTTTGATTACCCAAAATAATCTCCCCATCTCAAGATCTATAATGATGTCTGCAAAGTCCTTTGCCGCATAAGGTATTCACAGGCTCTGAGGATTAAAATGTGGACATCTTTGGGGTGCATCAGTCTGTTTACCACAATATGCTACCTAATTTTCCTATCTTATTAACTATTAATACAGCGTAGAAACTTAGCCAGGTTCCTCCGCTAAGCACTCTAGAGACTGACACAGGCGGATCACTACAAGTCTGAGGCCAGCCTGGGCTATGTAGTGCGTTTAAGGCCAGCCTGAACTACATAGCAAAACCCTGTCTCAAAACAAACAAAACAAAAATAAATAAAGTTTAGAAACATGAGACCCAATGGATTTAGCAATAAATACTGCCTCATCACCAGCACTTTCCAGAGGAATCTAAAATCTGATATAAGAACCCAGGGCAGGTCACTAAAGATGACCCTTGCTTCAGGCTACAAATTCTGATGGTTTGTCTGATACGGTTCACCTTTGGAGTTAGGGTCAGTCCTCTAGATTTGTGTGTGTGTGTGTGTGTGTGTGTGTGTGTGTGTGTGCTGGAAATCGAACTCAGGGCCTTGTGCTTGCAAGGCAAGCACTCTAATCACTGAGCTAAATCCCCAGCAGTCCTCTAGATTTTGATGTGACTATTCCAATGTGTATTATAGTAAAAGATGTTGGTTTTGAACCCTTTTTACATTGCCAGAAACCTTTTTTTTTTCTTCTGTGTACTCCAAAAGATCTGGCCGGGGGTCCCATGACCAATTCAGATGCCTGTATTCACATTCTTGGGCAGCTACCTCGCCCTGCACCAAGGCTGTATTGAGGACTCTCAGCCTCAGAAATCAAACCTTTGGGTATTTGTAGCATGATTTCTAGAGCGAAGGGTGAAACTGACCTTCATACAAAATGTGAAGGATCCGTGTAAAAGGAGGGGCTGGATGTACTCTTTGGTTCCTATGGGAAAGGCGCAGCTGAAAGAGGACCCCACAGGTGAGGTGTCCCGGCACTGGGCGGGGAGGGAGTTACCCACAGGTGTGTGTGCATGACAGGCCACAGCCGCTTGGCTGCTCAGTGCATCGGACAGGTCTGCACTGGGGAGAACTGGCAGACTCACCTGTGCTCCACCCCCGCCCCAAACCAAAGTCTTCTCTGTGGCCTCATCCATGTTTACTGCCGCTACCCTGCTTCTCATGCTCCCAAGAGACCTGCTGTTTTTTGCATAACACTGAGAAGATGGAAGCACTGTGGTCCCGCCCCAGCAGAGCTTCAGGTCAAGCTATAGATTTAAGTGAAAACACTACTCCTTTTTGAAGATTCACCATCCACATGGCTGGATGAAAACCAAGAGAGGATCCACTCCCCCATAACTCAACATAAAAATGATGCTAGGGGCTGGGGATTTGGCTCAGTGATTAGAGTGCTTGCCTTGCAAGCACGAGGCCCTGAGTTCAAACCCCAGCACCACAAAAAAAAAAAAAAAAATGATGCTAAACTGTAACTTATTAAGTCTGAATTCAGGTAAGAAAATCCTGATTTTTCAGTGGGTGACTACTTTGATTTTTAAAAATAAATCATATCAAATGCTTTAAAAATTATTTTTCCTGGCGGCACACACCTGTGATCCCAGCCCTCTAAGAGGCTGAGGCAGGAGGATAACAAGTTCAAGCCTAGCTTGGGCAACTTAGTGACTTGTTGAGTCCTTGTCTCAAAATAAATATTTTAAATTAAATTTAAAAATTTCAAGTCTGGGCATGTAGTTCAGTACAAAGGTCCCGGGTTCCATCCCCAGCGCCCTCGACCCCATTCACTTTCTCTCAGTGACTATTTTGCCAGTGCTCAGTGCAGATGCAGTTTCTACCAGCGTTTGTTGGGTGAAAATTAGAACTCTATTTTGAATTCATTACATGGTTGGTGTCAAAAGGTCCAAAGTGATGGGCAAGCAGTCTCCTTACTGAGTTTTCGCAGTTACCAGCTAGATAATTTTGGGTAAGGTGACTTAGTATCCTAATTTGTCTGTAAAGTAGAAATAATGGAATACACCTAATGGTTTGTGTGGACTGAATGACAATGGGCCTCCTATATAAGGAGTGCACAGTGCATTGCAGCCGTCAATAGTGTCCTTTTCTGTTCCTGCCATCCCTCACCATCCGTCCAAACACCTTTAAATACCACACTGCGCTGGTCCGAGGGCTGTAGCCTGAGGAAAAAGGGAGAAACCATCTCAGCCTCACAGTTCACAATCTAGAAGGAAACTGGCTTCTAAACAAGAAAGCACAACAGTGTGGTAAGTTACTAATTGCAAAGGAAAGAGGCTGTCATGGGCTACCGTGGGGCTGGGGGAAAAAATGAGCGCCAATTCTGAAGATTCATAAACGTCTTATGAAATTTCCCTTAAAACAGTGTTACTTGGCTTCCTTAGCATATTTTCATCTCATTCAACAGCAACACCTTTCATCCACACGTGCAATGCACAGTATATAGAATGTTTAGGGAAGCCTGGGAGAGTTTTTGAAAAATTCGTATTGTCCCAGCAGGTGATTTTTTTGACACATGCAAATAAGAAAAAAAAGTTGGCCAACAGCAGTTGTGATACCGTTGCTTGTAGTATGCACTCTGAGCACAGAAATGATTTGCGTGGCCTCAGTTGAAACGTGGTGTATCATGTGAATGCGGTCATGTGTTTGGGAACTAGTTCAGACTCTTAGTATTGGGGATCTGGTAAACTGACTTGTCTCGCTTTGTTTACAACCCATTCTAGATTTATCCCGTGCAGTACTGTCCACTTTCCCATGTGTCTACCAAAAAACTGATTTTTCTGTAAAACCAAATTCAAGCTGGTTGACATGGCAGTTTTGTCACCACCTCCTACTCTGGGCCCCCAACTCTTCATTTGTCTGTGATCACCTGTATCTCAACCCTACTCCATCCCAACCAACATCATCCTCTCCAAAGACACCCCACCCCGTTAAAAGCTGCACTTCACAGCTCCTCCTCTGGTTACCTACTGCCATTTGCCCGGATTTTTCAACTTTCTTCCAGCCAGAAATTCAAGTTCTTTAAATAACTCATACTAAATTTGTGGTAATCCTGAGGTTCATATAATCACATTAATCTACTAGTTAGATTAGATTTGGGCTCATAGTTTCATATATGCAGGTACAAAATACCCACTAATCCTCCACACCTAATACCAAAATACCGCACAGCTCTCTTCTGCCACTTAATCTGCACACTGGCAGCATGTGTGCTTAGACTGTAATTTCCCTTTCAAAACCCGAAACCCACTTTTCTTTTGCATAACTCACCCTAGCAGAGAAGGGGAGGCCATATGCACAAAACAAAATGGATATTAAAATTAGTTTATTTTCTACTTAACTTTTAATAAATGAGAAGAAACACAGTAGTCTGTCTCATATAGAACATTTATAATACATAACAATCCATAAAGCCTCATGGTGAGGTAGGAACAGCTTTGGAAAATAACATACAGTCATAAAACATACAAAAAGGTAAAATGTTGCAGCACGAAGACACTTTATCTGCATCTGCATTTAATGAGATGATAACTGCATTTAACTGTGCCAGGTCTGGCCCAAAAGGCAGGCAACAGCAGACACAAGAACAACACGTTATGGAAGTTTCATAAAGAATCACAGGAGACACTGATACATTTCATTGTGCTGTTTCAAGGCAGAACCATAACATGGCATCTTGTGTCTTTTGATATATAACCACATATTAATTGTATGTTACATTCCCTTCAGCATCTTTTGGCCAAAGTCACTGAACCATAAAATTTTTGGTTTAAAAGTTTAAATTGAATAACATACAAAAGGCTTTTGTGCCAGTGAAAATGACTGCTAAATATTCCAGAGCTTGTTAGTCAAACAAATAGCGTCACCCTATTATCGGTAGAGCTACATCAAAATAGTGCTATTAAAATCCCCACTTCAGAAGACGGTAAAATACTGTATGACAGTTTCAACTCAACAAACAACAAAAAACCCTTCCACCTTCCCAAGAGTCTTAACACTGTTTTGTCAACTTAACTGAAAGTCAGTATTAAAATAAATATTTTTATATCGTAGAATTACTCTGCATACTTGTGTATGTGTGAACATCTTAAGACAGCAGGTTAATGACATGTTCATCATTCAAATATCTGCTCATAAAAAGTAAAAATCTTCAACTCAGTACCAATTAGCCTACTAAATACTTCACATTTTAGGTTTCTTCCCTCAAAACTTTCCAAAATTTAATTGAGGATATCAACAAGACACAAACATGTTAACAGTCTTCTATGTACGGTGATTTTTTTTCAAGGTGCATTTGGGAATTTTTCCTAAACAAATTACATACCTTAGGATAAAGTTACTCAGCATTTTATTTTCAGCAAAATGAAGATTTTATCAGGTTCTAGACCATAATTTTGCAATGTAATAACCTCCAGGAAGAAAAAAAATGAACAATCACACAAGCTAAAAGTTGACAAAGGAGAAATCAGATTCTCATCAGTAAGGCTGCATTTCGCTTGGAAAAATGTCTGCTTGTTTTAATTCACGCACACGCAGCACTTCCTTCTCAGTAAATGTAGACAACAGACAAGTTTCTACACACATTCTACACTGCTCCAATATAGAGCCGGCAGGAGGGAAGCAACCCTAAAACTGACGCAGTGCATGGACCGGCGTACTTAAATAATGGGTTTAAATCCCCTAATAATTTGGGGTTATTTCCCTCATTTTCTTTCAGGAAAAAGCTATTTTGGAAAAGACACTTAAATCCCACAACATTTAAATATAAAAGCATGTCTTTCTTTCTTAAGGATAATGCTAATATCACTAAAAATGGGTTAGAAAGTGCATTGTAAAGAAATAAATAATTCTCTGCTAAAACTCAAAAGGTGAGTCAGTGCTCACTGATTTTGCTGACAAAATCTTCTGAAAAAAGAAAATCCTATGGTACCATTTTGTTACAGATAAGCTACTTACAAAGTAGGAAAGGTAAAACGGCTAAAACCTAAAGTCTATAACCTTCAAAGCACTTTTGAAAACTAAACCACAGCCCTTGTCCCGTGCTTACCACTCTTAAATACCCTCACCCGGGTGATGTCTTTATCCCTGGGTGTCACCCCGCCTTTGAGACAGACCTCAAGGAGAGCAGCAGTAAAGGAAACCCAGTGAATGGAACGTATCTTCCTAGTATCCTAGCACGTCACTGCTGAAAGGTGTATACAACAAACTGTTCTAATACTCTCCTACAGTGTTCTTTGAGTGTTAAACCAGGAATGTCCATGATACAGTACAACTTGCAGCATTCCTTCACCCAGGTGGATTCCTCAATTTCATGCTTAAACAAACCAACCCAACCTTTTTTGCAAAATTCAAAGTAACTACCAGTTAAAGAGCTGAATTATACAGCATTGGATATGAGTATTAAAACATTAAGATGTCTTGCAATTGGCAGGTTATGGTTTTGGCCCATTATAGTAAATGTGAATTTACAAACTATGCTCTTAAAATTACCTCATTCTCATTGGGAAAAAAAATCAGCTGTTGTTAAATAGGCCCATTGCCAGCAATAGGCTTAGATTAGGGAAAAACACACTATCTCTACCACAAAAGAGCATCCCTTTTAAAAGTTACTGTCATATCCCAACACTTTTATCTTAAGACCTATTAAGCAATGAATTATTTCAAATCCCAAAAAGGTAGCCATCTCAAAAGTAGTCAACTATAAAAGTTACTGAAGTAGTCAGAATACCTTGTTGCTAGAAAAATAGAGCTATACATAACTGATATTAGTATTCATTCTCTTGAAGACAAAATCTACATTTTCTTCACAAAGCATAACTCTATCAAGAAAAATATAACTTAACACCCTTAAATATTTGTGTTGGATCTGAAATCTACAGCAATAATGAAATAGCCAAGAACAATATTCTGGGTGAATATTGTGACATCTTGCAAGATTAGCCCCTGGAAGGACTCAGCAATGTCAAGACAGATGATTTACAGAATCTTAATCTTTTCAAATTATTTTGCTTTCTAAGAACTTAACATGCAAACTGATTAATCAGCTGATTTTCTTCTCTCAAGTCAGTGGCTCTCAGCAACACACAAACACATTGCTGGTTGTGCTCAAAGCAGTTTGAATCCATTATTAGTCGCCAAAAAACAACTAACTTTGAAGATTTTTTTAACAATGCATTCTGAAAGGTTAATAGTTTGCATTATATTTTGTGAGTACACCCTCAGCTCAATGTTTCTAACACTAATCTTTGAAAGAAAGTAATGCTGGTGAATCTGTCCATGTTTCAGACAAACTTTGGTAAAATAAGATGAACTACAATTCTTAGATTTAGAGATCAAGTCTGAATATTAACACACTAATCTCAACATTTACTTGGCAAACTTTCTTGCTCTTATCCCCTACATGTCCTACTATGCGTAAACTATAATTCAGTTTGTTAATTATCTCACTGTTTATTACTCAGCAATATAGAAAACAGAATAACAACTGCTCTTCTTTCCTGCTAATAGTCATGAGTCACTCTTAAAATATGGAACCATTATGCTATGTAATGATAATCAAAGGGCAAGTAAACATTCCCTAAAACGTCAAAGGAAACAAATTCATTGATTTTTAAAGGTTTAGCAATTATAATTCTAACAAAATACAACAATGGGGGAAAGAAAAGCAGAGGAATTCCAGTAACGATTTTATTTATCCCCCTAATTTTTGTCATGGGAAAACTGGAAATCAAATGTCTTTGTTATATAAGGTTTATACTTTCAACAAAAATGTAACATAGTGTTCAAACCGGCTTTCAAAAATTGTTACAGCATAGCTGTATTGTGCACTAATAATCACAAAGTTGTAATATAGAACTGTTATGCAGTCCCATTATGTTCTTACAAAAATAGAATTAAACTGTGACCAGACAAGGACTTCCGTTACACTGCTTGGCAAACTTAGAATTTCAATGGAGTCTTTTTCCTCTTGCAGTCTAAAGCAAAAGTCAAATACCACCTCTTTTTCAAGACTCACAAGGATGATTCAGGTTTGTTTGGCACTTTTTTAACCTCTATCACAACAGCTGGGGTGTTTTCACCTTTAGTCCTCTTGGGCTTCTTCTCTAGATTGTCACTAAGTTCTAGACAAGAAATGCTAACTGACGGGACCTTTTCTGTATCCTTTCCAGAATGGGCTGGTGGTCGCGTCCCACAGCACTGCTTCAAAGCACACTGAGTTCTGCAGGCGAGTTCGCACGGGACTACGCTTGATTTAGAGCCTACGCTAGCAAATTCAGGCTGAATGGTGGTAGCGTGAATTCCGTGATTATGGAAAACGTCCTTAATGGTCTTAGCCACCTGCATGTAGGATGTCGGGTCTTCACATTTTATGTGAGCAGTGGCAATGATTCTGCTTCCAGCAAGCTGCCAAACATGCAATTCATGAACTTCCTCAACTCCTTCAACATCTCGAAGTTCTTTTATCAAATTTCTTATATCAATTTGTTTAGGAACAGTTTGTAGAAGAATAAGAGCAGATTCCTTAAGTAATGGGTAAGTGGTGTAAAAAAGTATGCAAACCATGACAACACAAAGACTTGGATCTAAATAGAGCACCCAGCAAGGACCAGCCTCAGAAACTGGTGCGTGAGTACTGTTAATCAGTTCTACAAATGTTTTGCAGGGATCAGAGAAACATGGGTTCACACAGAAATCCCCTTCGGAACAACCTTTCCAGTAAAGGTAAAAGAGAATGGCATTTACTACTACAATCACGGACCCCATGGCGTCTCCCAGCACGTGCAGAAACACGCCACGCATGTTGAGCTGCCCAGCGGCATCCTCCTCCTGCGAGTCCATGTGTTCAGGCTCTCGGATCAGATTCCCGTTCACCTGTACTTCCACCACATCCTCACTGTGGGATTTTCCTGGATCTACAAAGAAACAGAAATTGTTTATCAAATCATTTCAAGTATTTACACAAACATTCTTGTCTAATTCCTCTCAGTGAAGGTGAAAATGTGTTCCTAGATCACACCACAAGTGTGCGCAGCACTTGAACATGAACTGACACTCTGGGAGTGAGCCAGGAAGCAATGGCCAGGCCTGAATGAAGAAGTCATTACACACCGCTTCCACACTCTCTGAGCCTCCCTCCCACCCCCACTGCTCCCTGTGCGTGTCACTTCTGTGGGGACAGGTCCTGTGTGCAAAATCCTGCTGGTTATTTGAGCATGCCCACAACTACTAGGAAAGCTGCAACTAAATGTTCACCACCCTAAAACCTTTCAAGTCGGAAGTGCTAGTCTTTTAAAGAAATTATACACCTGAGTAGCTTAATTTTCTTTGGAATAACACCATCCCACACAGAATGAGAAGAAAGCCAGTATCAACTAAACTTTTTCAACACACAACTTCAACCTCGCCAATATCATGAACCTGGAAAGGAAAACTGGCTCTGTAGTATAACACAACTAGATTAGGTAAACATAAAAGGAAAAAAAAAGGAAACACACCAAATTGTTAGTATCTTTGAACACAGGCAGTACTGGTCGATTCTTTGTCATTTTTTCCGACATTTTCTAAATTTCCTTCAAGAACATGTGTTTAAAAGGAAAAGCCTCCGTGAAAAATATAAAGCTGGGCATGGTGGCACATGCCTGTAATCCCAACACCCTGGGAGGCTGAGGCAGGAGGATTGCCACAAGTTCAAGGCTAGCCTGGACTACGTACTGAGTTCAACATTAGCCCTGGACTATGAGACCCTAAGAAAACTAAAAAAAAAAAAAAAAAAAAGTAAGTAAAAATGGGCAAATGGGCTGGAGATGTTGCTCAATGGTAGATGGCCCTGCCTTCACGCCTCAGTACTGAAGAACAACAAAAAAGATAACTAACTCCATTACAACCTTTTATTTTAGCACCCCTATGAAAGTCCTACGTGAAGTGAATGTTGGACATGCCTAGACAGGTCCTTAAGCCTGTGATTTTTCAGGATTAGGGGCCAATTAACTGAAACATGCACTGCCCTTCATAAACGAAACCTTTAACCAGAATTTATATGCTCCAAGTGCATCATTATGAAACTCCTTCAATAGGCCTAACTACTACCTGGGCAAAGCGAGGTTTCCCACACCCAACAACCAACGAGCTGGGGAAATCTGGGGGTTTTCTCCGTTTCCCAAGAGGGGCCAAGGAACTGAATTAGGAAGCATTTCTGACCCTCCCTGGACCCTAACGGACAAGTGCCCTAGCGACGGCCAAGTGCGGCGCAAAGCGCAGCGGGATGACAGTCACCTGCCGACCCGGCGCTACCCGCAGACCCGCACCCAGCTCCTCCCGCACGCCCCCAGGCCCCTCCGCCCGCGCCGGAGAGCGGCGAGTGCGGGCCGCAAAGGGCGCGTAGGCGGCAGCGCGGGCGGCAGGGGGCGCGCGGGCCATATCGCGCCCGGCCCGGCCGGGGTCCGCTCGGCACCCGACCACCTGCGCGGCGGCGGCGGCGGCGGCGGCGGCGCCAGCCTACCTGAGGCGTCCAGCTTCAGCCCGTTGGAGTTGCTGCTGTTGGCCACCAGGGTGTTGGTCTCCTCCTGCTCCTGCTCGGGGCCCGGCTCGCTCGGGGCCGCGCTGGCCTGGCCGGCGCCGGGGCCGAGGCGCGCGCTCCTGCCGCGGCCCCCCTTGGCGTGGCCGTGGCCCCCGTGCGCGTGGCCGTGGCCGTGGGCGTCGCGGCCCAGGCCGCTGTGGTGGTGGAAGAGGCACAGCCCCAGCAGGTTCACCAGCAGCCCGGCCACGCCGACGCCGAGCACCACGAGCGGCTGCTGCATCTCATGCGGCTCCACGAAGCGCTCGACGGCCTCGAGCAGGATGGCGAAGCACAGGCCGGTCAGGAAGATGGCGTTCACCAGGGCGCCCATCACCTCGGCGCGGATCCAGCCGAACGTGTTCTTCTGCGTGGCGTGGGTCCGCCGGGCGAAGCGCTCGGCCACCAGCGCCACGACGAGCGCCAACACGTCCGACAGCATGTGGAACGAGTCGGAGAGCATGGCCAGCGACTCGGTCACGCGACTCACCACCACCTCCAGCACCAGGAACAAGAAGGTCAGCAGCAGCATGCACAGCAGCCGCCCGCGGTTGCGGCCCCAGCACCCCATGGCGGCGGCGGCGGCGGCGTTGGCGGCGTTGCGGGCGAGCGGCGGGCGCGGGCGCGGGCTCAGGCCGCCGAGGCCCGGCTCAGCCCCGGGGCCCGCAGCGCCGTGGCCGGGCGCGGGAGGCTACGCGGGGCGCTGGGGCTGCGGGAGCCGGGGCGGGCGCGGCGGCGGGCGGCTGCGCGCCGAGGAGGCTCCGGGCATCTGAGGGGACCGCTCCGCTGCTGTGCTCCGCGTCGTCTGGGCCGAGACCCCCACGGCCGAGGCGCTATAAAGGAGGCCGCCCGAGGAGCTGCACCCGGCCCGGTCTCGGGCGCCGTCTTCGCCCCCCCGCCTTTGCAGACGGTTTACAAAAAAACTTTGCTTTGCACTCGGAACCCCAGTTTTCACACGGACCCGAGCGTCACAAGGCCCCTGCGTCCCGCCTCTCGGGCCCGGCACGCTCTCCTATTGGCCAGGACCCCTCACGACAACCGTCGCAGCCCGCCCATTCGCGCTCGCGATTGGATGGCGGCTCCGGAGGGCGGGAGGAGGCGGGGTCTGGGCGCCAACCGCTGGGGGCGGGGCCTTTGGCTCCGAAGCCGGGCGTGGGCTGGGGGCCGCGGCCGGGTGCAGCGCGGGCGCGTGGGGGAGGGTCGGGGGCGCGGGCCGCGTGCAGCGGGGGCGGGGCGGGCGCGGCGCGTCTGTGCCCCTGCGCCGCGGGTCCCAGCGCCCCGCCACCTGCGGCCGGGCTGCGCGCAGACTTTGGTCCTCCCAGCCGGCCGGGCCACGTGGGGGCGGGCGCCGGCGTCCGCGCGCCTCTCGGGCGACCCGACCCAGACGGTCCCGCGCGGGGCCGGGGGCCCCTCTGTCACCTCAGCCCAGAGGCCGCCGCAGTGTCGCGCGTCACCTGGGCAGGCCCGCGGGGCGCCCGGATCTCCAAATGTCCGCTCGGGCGGCTGACCCTGTCGCCGCGTCCCGAGCCCCGTGAGAAGCTGGGGTTTGTGTCCTGGTCACCTGAGGACAATTTAGGGTGCAGACTTCGAGCCTCGCCTGTCACTCTGAGTCCCCTGATCCCCCACACCCGTGTCGCCAGCCACAGCAAAGGGTCGCACAGTGGAGTCGTTGGGGCCTCAGACTCCGCGCTCCGGGGCGCTGCTCGTGCTCTTTATTCACCCCTCACAGACGGCGGACCCTTCGTGGGCTGCTAGGAGGCGGGGACGTCAGAAAGAATCCGAAGAAAGCTGGCGGGGTGGAGCGCCAAAGCGGGTGACCCGGGACTGCTCAGGGAGACCCTGTCTCCAGAAAATAAAGTTTCGGCAAATACTAGTGCTAACGCGAGTTCAGACTGAATACACAATCGAAGGAGGGTTGGTACGCTGGAATCCTAAACTGCACCCCAAAGGCTCCCCACGGGCCCTGAACCCGGGGAAGGACCCACCCCTCCCTTGCTCCAAGACGCGTCATCCAGCCTTTGCTTCCAGATGCGTGCAGGAGGGTTGCAGAGAGCTCTGTTCTTTTTTTTTTTTTTTTTTTAATAGGAACTTACTACGTAGTGCAGGCTGGCCTTGAACTCATGTCAATCCTCCTTCCTCATCCTCCCCAGTGCTGGGGTTACAGGTGTGAGCCACCACGCCTGGTTTAGGGAGCTCTGTTCATTTGCTTTTTTTTTTTTTTTTTTAAACAGGATCTGGTTTTGTCTTTTGTTGTTGTTTTTGAGACAGGGTCTCACTGTGTAGTGCAGGTTGGCCTTGAACTCACAGCGATCCTCCTACCTCAGCCTCCCAAGTGCTGGGATCACAGGCCTGCGCCACCAGGCCCAGCTTCTTTTGCAAAAAGTGGTAACATTTCCATACAACTTTTTACACTAGTATATGGTGTCTCACATGTCGTCATCCATCCTGGAGAGTCAGACCCTCATTTTCTGTTCTGTTGGAATAGAAAAGTATTGAAGAAAGTTTCCAAGACCTTTTGAAGGAAAAAATACGACAATTTGAAGATTAATTGAGCACTGGGAGGGAGAAAACTAGATAGAACTAAAATTACAGGCCAGGCATGGTGGCGCATGCCTGTAATCCCAGCACTCGGGAGGCTAAGGCAGGAGGACCACTGCCAGTTCAAGGCCAGCCTGGGCTACATAGTGAGTTCGAGGCCAGCTGAACTACAAAGCGGTTCCCTGTCTCAAAAAATAAAAAATAAAGTTATAATTTTCCTAACCTGACAAGGAAAATATTGCCCTACACAAGTGAGGAATTTGGAAAAAAAAACAGGTGATAAGGGGAAAATACTGAACCCTGTTTCTGAATGCTGAATTTGAGGTCTGCACAGTAGCAGAGTTAGGAATTGGATTGATGAGTTTCAGGATATTCATGATCTTCTCCTCTTTTTCCTTGTTTGTTTCTTGAGCCAGAGTCTCACTGTGTAGCCCAGGCTGGCCTTGAACCTGCAGTGATCCGCCTGCTTCGCCTGCTGAGTGCTGGGATTACAGGCGTGTGCCACCACATCTGGCTGATCTCCTATCATTTATGTACACTTCCCCCTGATGATATGTAAACACAGCTTCAAACCTCTTTCCAGCCATCTCCTCTTACATAGAAGTCAGGGAGACACTGACAGGTCAAGATACCTTCATGGGATCAGCCAGGAGGTAGAGGGAGGATATTTTGCCTCCTGGGAAGCTACTATGCCCTTTTATTTCAAAAATAGATACCTCCAAAATACAAGAATTTGATACCCAAGGAAGAGCCAACAAAGAGATGCCAAAGGCAGTCCTGCTCTACAACCAGGGTAGCAAGCCTTCGATAACAGACTAAAGTGGTTTGGTTTTCTCTTTTGAGAGAGTCCCAACGTGTAGTTCAGGCCGGCCTGAACTCAGAACAATCTTCCTGCCTCAGCCTCCCAAATGCTGTGATCACAGGTATATGGCACCATGCCTGGTGTTAAACACACTAAACTAGGAGATGTGCAGGCCCACATAAAGCAGGCATCTAGGTTCAGCTCAGTAGCCACTCATGAGAACCTACTGGTGCGCACATTCAGGCCTTTTCCCAGGCCGTGAGCTTGGTTCACTGGGACCACGCAGGGCGAGGTACGTATTCTGGCTCGTAGAGAAGTCATAACCGTGCTCCAGAGAGAGGAGTAGCATTTATTTACATAGTACCAGGACGTCTCAGCCAGACAAACTTTCCTTCCCCCTAAACTGGGCCGGCACAGTACTTGGGGAGCTGGACTCACTTTTCTCCCTTTCAGCTGGTTGTCATCATCACAGCTTTCTGCGGCCAGAGGAGGATTAAAGTGATGCCTGATGCTCACCATCAACTTGATTACCTGAGAAACGCCTGGGAGGTTAGGGAAACATGCTTTGGGTGTGTCTGCGGTCATGGCCTGTGACCTTGGAACTGGATCCAGTCCTTTCTGCGGCTCTCCTGCCCTGCGTCCTGGCTGCCAGGAGGTGAGCAGTCCTCTTTGCCCACCCTTCCACCATGTTGCCTTGATGCCAACTGCCCATGGGTGGAAACTTCCAGAACCTGCAAACCGTAGTAAACCCTTTGTCCTTTAAATTGTGCGTATTAGGCATTTTGTCCCAGAAGCAGGAAGGACTGATGGAGAAACCATTGCATAATTCACCAACACCCCAAGACCTTGTGGCCCTAGGTTCAGTAAAATAACTTGGCCTTTTCTTCCTAATTTTTAAGAAGTCTCCCAATAGCTCGCTTAGTAGCCAAACTGGCTAAACCCAGCATACTTGAAAGATGAGAAAATCAAATGGCTCCTATTGGAAGGAGACTGCCGATTTGAATGCAAGTCACATGCATCAGACACGGCCTCCAATCTCAGCTTTCTGGACCTCTGCTTGCTCTCGGTCCGAGTCTGAAACAATCTTGCTGGATTCTTGGAAAAACTGCCAATCACAAACACACCTCTGAATTTTGGTTATGAAAAATTAAGAGAACAAACCGGGTGTGGTGGCACATGCCTATAATCTCAGCACTCAGGAGACTGAGGCAGGAAGATCGCTGCAACTTCAAGGCCAGCCCTGGCTGCATAGTGAGCTCAAGGCCAGTCCAAAGTACATAGTGAGACTCTGTTAAAAAAAAAAAAATTAAGAGCATAAAGCGGTTGCCGTCTTGATGTGTAAGCTCAGAGCAGAATCCACAGGGGAAATGGGGTTCGGTTTATTTTATTGTCTTTTGGAACATGCCTGAATCACTGCTACAAATACGAGCGGAAATCTCTAGCCAACAATGCGAGGGCCCCAGTTTGGTTATTTTTTCAAGCTGTTCCCAGAGGGACAAGCAGTAGAACAAACAGTAACAATGCAGCAGTGAAGTCCAGAGCCGGCACAGAAGGCCGCGTGGTGCGAGGGAAACGGCAGGAAAGACAGGCGCGGGGCTGGAAGCCCATGTGGGCTCACAGCTGCGTGTCCACAGCAGATGTGCTGGAGGCTCAGGTGGTCGGTGCTAAGGGTTGGACCAAGTGCCTGGTCTGTGTTTAGCCTTTCTACGTTTAGGGTGAGAGATGGTGATGAAGGCACAAAGTACAAACCAGCCAGGTGTGGTGGCACACAAGTATAATCCCAACACTCCAGGAGGCTGAGGCAGGAGGATGGCAAGGTTAAGCCCAGCCTGGGCAGCTTAGTGAGACTTAGTGAAACCCTGTCTCAGAATTTTTTTAAAAAAGGCTGAGGCTAAGGATAGCTCAGTGCATGTAAAAGTCCTGGGTGCAATACCTAGTACCATAAAAGCAAACAAAAAACACCAAAGTATAAAAGTTTAGACAGACATGGTGGCACACATCTGTAATTCCAGCACTTCAGAGGCTGAGGCAGGAGGATCACTGTGAGTTCAAGTCCAGCTTGGACTACATAGCAAGAACCTGCCTCAGAATCAACAACAACACAAAAATAAATGTTTAAAAAAATAAAATTTAACTTAAAAGTACATCTTTACAACTCTATTATACTCATACCTGTCTGTGTAGATAACAGTGATATGTGGAGTGTCCTGAAAGGCTCACGCACCTCGCAAGTTGTAGATGAAGGGAAGTCAGGGACCCAGCCCACAAGAGTTCATCTCGATGGTCAGCTAGCCAGTCTGCAAGACACTGAGGCTATTGGTACAGGCCACTGCTGAGTGTGTCTGGGAGGGTCAGGGGCTGTGACCTTGGGACAGTGTCAGGTCCTCTGCCCCTTTCTCCCTGGCTCCTCCCCTGTTCTGTTTCCCAGGTGACAGGAGGTCAGCAACTTTGCCCTGCCATGCCCTTCACCATATGTTCCTGCCTTGGAGCCAGCTGACCATGGACTGAACCCCTGGAAACTATGAGCCAAAGTAAACTCTTCTTTCCTGTAGGTGGTGTATGCCAGGCATTTTGTCCCAGCAGCGGAAAGCTGATGTATGACTCTTAAAACTTGCTGTGGGTGTGGGGATTTAGCTCAGGTGGTAGAGTGCTTGCCTAGCAAGCACAAGACCCTGAGTTTGATCCCCAGCAACCCCCCCCCAAAAAGGTTACTGTGCGAAAATAAAAAGAATTAGGATGTGTTATGTACATGGGCTAACTCCCAATGATGAATGTAATAATTGTGTACTGCAAACACGTGTTAATAAAAATAAAGTGTTTTACATATAGAGAAAGATTACTGTGTGCCTTCAGACAAGTTATTAAACCTCTCTGGGCCTCACTTTTCACATCTTTTCAGTGAGCAGTTGTAAGAAATGACTTCTTGGTGGTCGGGGTGGCTCACACCTGCAATCAGAGCACTTGGGAGGCTGAGGCAAGAGAATCACCAGAAGTCTGAGGTCAGCCGGGCTACATAGTGACGTTAAGGCCAGCCTGAACCACATAGCAAGATTTTGTCTCAGAAAAAGGAAAGAAAGAAGGAAATTATTTTTAAATCCAATTTCAGAGCTGCGGAAGGGGCAGGAGCCACCTGATTGGGGCTTTTCAGCTGGGCCCTTTTCTTTTCTTGTGCTAGAGATCAAACACAGGAGTGTTCTCCCCGTGAGCTACATCCCCAGCCCTTTTTATTGTTTTAATTTTGAGACAGGGTCTTGATAAATTGACATGACCGAACTTGAACTTGCAATTCTGCCTCAGCCTCCGCAGTGCAGGGATTACAGGTGTGCCGCCATACCCAGCTAGGCTACGTCTTCTTGGGGTCATGATGACTGAGATCTAAACTGACAAATTCAGAGACCACTTTTTTATTTGGTTTTTTGAGACAAGGTCCCACTATGTAACCTAGGCTGGCCTCAAACTCACTCCAATCCTCCTGCCTCAGCCTCCCGAGTGCTGGGGTTACAGGTGTACAACACCATGCTGGGCAGGAACCGCATTTGTATCATTTCACCTCTAAGAAACTCACTCTTGAGCCAGCTCACCCATGTCGCTTTCCCTGGTGGAGAGCAAGCCCGCCGCCCTGCCTCTGGGAAGGAGGCCACTCGGAGCCAGAATCAGGCTGTGACACAGCCCTGCATCTCCCCGTGTGCACGCTAGCCCCCTGCTCCCGAGGGTGCTCTGCTTTTTTTCCAGGGTGGGCTTTTGAAACCTGAACTTCATCATCGCAAAGCACACATCCTCCACCATCCTCCCGTGGCCTCCCAGTGCTGAGAGAAGGCCCCAGTGTGGTGTCGGGCTGAGCATACTGGGCCCTGCTGTCCTGCCCCACCACATTGTCTGCCTCACAGAACCAGGCTTCCCAGCAGCCACTAGCCCAGCTGTGCCCACTGTTTCCCCTCCTGGGATGCTCTTCCTTCCTCCTCCCGGGGCGAAGCCTTGCTTGTCCCTCAGCGCTCAGATCAAAGGTCACTTCCTCAGGAAGTCTCCTGGCCCTGGTGACCCGTCAGGCCACCGCAGCGCACGGTCTCTGCTCATCTCACCACTCTTTTGTGGCTCTCAGCATGATCGATTCTGAACTGAGCCAAGCAGCTGGTTACAGGGCGAGTATCCGGGGGGCAGGTGTCCCCCGACAGCCTGGCACACGGGGCGCACGGTGAGGAGTCCTCTGTTCCAGCTTCACTGCCATGACACCTTGAAGATCACCAGGTGGGTTCTGCAGATGGTGGTTGAGACCCATGCAGCCTAGACGTTTGCTCCCAAACCACACAGCCCCTAACTGCAACCAGGACATATCTAGTTATTTTTTTGTCTGGTTTTGTTTTTTGTGACAGAATCTCGCTACGTAGCAAGGCTGGCCTTGAACTCACTGGGTAGCCCGGACTGGCCTCTACCTGTGGTGATCCTCCTGTCTCAGCCTCCCAAGTGCTGGAATGACAGGCATGCACCACCACGCCTGGCTGGGATGTGTTTATTTTGAACTTCATTCCCAGATGTGGAGAGAACAAGCCCAGCCTGGCACAAGACCCCACGTGCACTACTACACATCCTACAGCTCACTGTGTCCCAACAGTTGCTGTTTCCAGATTCTCTTATTCACTGGTAATTACGATGAGGACCAAGGGGAGGCGGCCTACTTGGGAGTGGCGCCTCTTTAACAGGTCACTCGGAGGGCTGATTCTCTAGTGATGTTCCCAGATCTGATCCTGTTCACACGCAAGTCTGCAGGGTGAATTAGTTAATTGCTCTGCCCGCTGCTTTCTTCCATTTCTTTAATGCCCAGGACGTCTTCCGAAGGACGTAGGAAAATGCCATCGTCTCTGTTTGTTGTGCGCTGTTTTTCATTCCTTCACACGCACCAGAGTCACGCGGGGAACTCGTCAGAACACGGACTCTGATTCAGCGGATCTGCAGCTCTGTGTTTCCACACGCTCCAAGGCTGCTGGAAATCATCTCCAGGCCACATTTTGAGTCCCCAGCCAGTGTGAGTTTGCACTTGTTTGTTGGTCTTACTATGTTATCCTGGCCAGTCTGGAATTCCTGGGCTCAAGTGATCCTCCTGCCTCAGCCTTCCCAGTAGGTGAGATACAAGTGCATGCCACCATACCCCACTCAAAACTTACACTTCCCAACCCTAGAAGGAGGAGATTCTATGGAGCTAAAATATTCCTGGGGCAGGGGAAATTATCCGTAAAAATTTATTAATTCTAGTTATTTTTATAATCATCTGTCTTATTTGAATTTTATTTGAAGATGAACAGATATCCCTCCGTATTAAAATTCTACATAAAGTCTGCATGAAAAAGTACTCCTTAAAATTAATTAAAAGGGGCTGGGGATTTAGCTCAGTGGTTAGAGTGCTTGCCTTGCAAGCACAAGGCCTTGAGTTTGATCTCCAGCTCCAAAAAAAAAAAAAAAAAAAAAAATTAAACACCAAGGTGCAAATAAGGATTTCCAGTTTTGCTTATATTGTGTCAGAAAAACTTATTTACTCTTCAGCTTTTCAAAACGTTTTGTCAGCCAGGCGCAGTGGTGCACCCCTGTAATCCCAGCACTCGGGAGGCTAAGGCAGGAAAATCACCATGCGTTCAAGGCCAGCCTGGGCTGCATTGTGAGACCCTGTCTCAGCACAGAAACAAAAAACCAAAAAACCCATTTTGTTCATCTCTCTAGGGTCTCTTGCCCTCCACCCCTCCATTATCTAACAGGAAGTCCTCTGGGCGTCACTGATCAAATCCTTAGCAGGAACCTGAAAGGCTGAGTGGCTACAAGGAAACAGCAGCGGCACCGGCTGCGGGCAGAGATCTCTCTCCTGTCTGCTGGTTCTCCACGAGGACGGCCAAGATCAAAATTCCTGGTGGCTTCCTCTCACACGACCTCCCCGAGCCCTTAGTAACGACTGTGCTTTCCTCGGACTTCAGGGTTGCTCCCCTCGAGGTCAGAGTTGACCTCTCTTAACCTCGAGAGGGACATTGCTCCGTCCCCAGAGTGCCACTGCCCTCCAAGTGACCACGATCAAGGCAGTGCAGAGAGCCGCATTTCTAGGAGCTGCGCGTGCAGTGGCCTCCAGACCCCCAGCGCAGTTCTTTAATGGGAGGCCCTGCATCTGCTAAAAGGGCCCAGCAGAGCCTCGCACCTCTTGGCTGGTCGACCCTGGTAGCAGACAGGAAGATGGAAGTGCAAAGCCTAATGGAAAGAGTGAGGCTGCACACAGGGGGTGAAAAGACAGATGAGCTATTAAGTGTCATGGATGAGCTATTAAGTATCCTTTCCCTCTCTCAGCAATCCTGAGCCTTTCCTGGGAAGCCAGGCCAGGCTATTTTACACTGTGCTTTCTGATCAGATTTCTCTCCATCCATACTGCCTGCTGCTCTGAATCTTATACCACCAGGGCGATTACTCACAGAATAAGGTGCAACATTGTATCCTGGTATTTAAAGTATCCTGAAAGTAGCCTGCTGGTGGCTCAGCCTGTAATCCCAGCACTCAGAGGCTTGTGGCAGGAGGGTTGCTGCCTGAGCTACACAGTGAGATGTTGTCGCAAAAAAAAGAAAAGAAAAAAAAATAATAACAATAAAATATCCCAAATGTGGCCTTAACTAGTCTTTCCAATCTTCTCTCGTGACTCCTCAATCCTAACTCTCCACCCAAGTCAAATTCTCCTAAGTGACTGTGCCAAAATGACCTGTGGCCCTCTACCACATTTCCTCAATGGAGACTAAAATAATAACCTATCTTACTGGGTTGTTGCTAATTAGAGAAGTCAAAAGATATAAATTACTTCAAATGATGCCCAACAAACAGAAAGAGCCCCTGACCGATTGAATGGTGAGCTCTCGACCCCATGTCCCTGTCCTAACTCGTAGAAACCGTGTTACCTTATTTGGATATTTGGATCCTTCTGCAGATTTAATTGAGGATCTTGAGATGAGGAGACCATCCTAGATTACCTAGCAAGGCCCTAAACCCAATGAGAGATGTCCTTGGACACACAGGGACACTAGACAGATGGGAGGCAGAGACTGGGGTGACCCAGCCCTGGCCCCACGAGTGCCGATGGCCACCCCACTGGCCCATGTGGGAGAGGAAGACAGACCTGCTGCTAGACTTCCGGCCTCAGGACAGTAACTGAAGGCTGGGGATTTAGCTCGGTGGTGGAGCTCTTGCCGAGCAAACTCAAGGCCTTGAGTTCGATCCCCAGCGCCCCTCCAAAAACAGAGAACAGCAACCGTTTCTCTTGTGTTTAAATCACCAAGTTTGGGATCATTTGTTACAGCAGATGCAGGAAACGAATACAGAGCCCGTTGCATTTAGCCATTAGTAACAAATCCCGAACACCTGCTTTCCTTTTCCTTGCAGCCTTGTCTGTCTCAGTGCCCCAGTGTCTGGTACTTTGTGATTAAAATTGACTGGATGAAAAATAAATGAATAAAAGTGACGGGGTGAGCGGCAACGGAAGTGGCTGATGAAAAGTCTGCCGGCCACCTGCCAGGGGCCACAGCCCACGAGAGCTTTTCCTGACCACACTGTCATGTCAAGCCTTGTATGCAGCGACAGGACAACCGTGTTGGACAGCTTCCCCTGCTGCCATTATGATTCGCGTTTGTGCGCCTTGGTCGCTGTCCACAAAGCTCCCTGAGGACCATGACTGTGGCTCCTAACTTTCCATGTCCCCAGGGGCTCGCCCACACTCGGGACTCGAGGTGTCACTCCTCGCCTGCTCCTCGGCGCCCGGCTCTCTGGCCCGGCACAGACACTGCCGTCCTTGCCGACAGTAGCCGTGTGCCCCTCGTGGGGGCTGCCCTTCCCGGCCCAGGGGCCCGAGGTGAACTCTCCTGATCCCACTTCAAGAACTCAGCATCTCTGCCATAAAAAAGGACAAACTAGAGTCATTCATATATAAATGGATGTTTCTTGAGAACATACTCTTAAGTGAAATAAATCGGACACTCATGAGCACGCATCGAATTGTTTCTCTGATATGAGAGACCATAATTGTAAATAAGGACAAAGAGGTGTAATAGATATTATATAAAAGGAGGATGGTGAGCAGAGGAGAGGAGTGCTAGAAAGAAAGAA
>PVJO010014142.1:0-49412 GCA_004026905.1 Hystrix cristata
AGGGCTTTAGTAAACAAGGCACTGGGAAATGTGATGTGGCATGGTTTGCATTTTTATTGCACTTTTATTTTGATTAGTTAAATCCATTTTACAGTTGATACAGTTAATGGGACTTATTCTCTTGATAGTTAGTGTAAATTGCTCACTTTTAGAGTTACGTATCTTAAAAAATCATAACAAATAAATAAAGGAATTACTCCGAGTAGCCATGGTCCATTTAGTAAATTATGTCTTGTAACATGCTAAATGATTTTATTGTAGCCTAAGATTGTCTGATAGAAAGTTACTTTTCTTAATTTCTCCATGTTAAAATAACCTGAATGTTATTACCTACTTACCAGTGTAAAGAAAACGATGAATGATTATGTCGTTTCCAAAAGCAAAATTCCCATATAAATTCCACATGCAATTATTCACATTTATTTTGTATTGATGAGGGATTATTAAACTGAAAGACTTTAATTGTCTCGTATGCGACTAAGAAAACAAAAATGTCCAGAAGTACAAATGAGGTTTCTCTGTGTTTAATTTTTTAAAATAAAAATCAAATTTTACAGTAACTTCAGATTAATAGAAATTACAAATATGATAGTGCAGAGAGTTTCCACACAGTGCACTGATGTTCCTCCACTGGTAAGTTCTAGTAGTAGGGTATATTTGTTATATTTTTGAAACAGTGTTGATCAATTAACTAAAAGTCATACTTCATTCATATTTTCTTAGTTTTTACCTAATATTAGCTTTTGTTCCAGTATTCCATCCATATACCACACTACATTTAGTCATCAGTATCTCTTAAATTGTTTTTGGCTGTGACAGTTCGTGGATTCACTTCTTAGCTTTTTTGATGTTAAAGAAATTATTCATGTTCACAAAAATTGTGATGAATCCAACACTCTCCCCTTGTAAAAGTAAATTCATATCTAAAATTTTACATCTAAAACCTAACATCAAAACGCACACATGCACACATTTCTCAGTGGCCTTTTCAATTATAGACAATGCGTGTTAGTAATTTATGCTCCATTTGGCCACACGCTTGGCATCTACAGTCCTTTCAGTAGTATATCTGGAAAATGCATAGGAGAATATCATTTGATAGCTAACACTGCTACTACAGACTCCATTACTAAGTGTGACTTCATGACAATTATCAGAGATATTCACTGCAAATCACATTTTAAAAATTGGTGTTTAGTGCAAATAAAAAGTAATTTTTACATTAGTAACCCCAAGAACATTGTTACAAAATCTTTCTTATTTCTCTGTAAATTGGAGCTCATTTTAGAAATTTAATTGGATGGCAAAGGATTTGAGAAAGAGTCTCAATTAAGGTTGAGTAAATTATTAATAAGTTTGAATCACCAAAGAAGACCTAGAGTAAAAGGATCTGAGATGGGTCAGAAAAAGGTATAAGAAAAAAATCCACACTAATCATACATGTGGCCAAACTCTACCCTTATGGATAGGGTGGATAAAGCATATTCCATTGTTATACAAAGTTCAAACAATGCTTTTTCAGATAGACTCATCTAGGTATGTTCGATTCAATTTTTAACAACGATACTAGGTCAATTCTGTGTAGAAAGAATCTTTTAAAAAGATACTACTATTATTGGAGATGTATACAAGAATACAAAAAACCTGCTACCTACTTTCCTCTGTACAAAATGTGTCTGGATCATATCCCTACATGTAAATTCAGGGCCCTAAATCTCTGAGAAGAAAACACACCAAGGGCACCAAAAATTACAGTAAACATTTAAATGAAAAATTATTACAATAAAAGGCACATTGCCATTAATCCTTCTCAGACTAATCCCCTTCACTTCCACACTTTCACACTCTCGGCGCTTTCTGAAGCAGTTCTGCAAATCCTCTTTGGAGGGTGTCTTTGCAAGGTGTGACCAAGAACACAGTGAATGCTGCTGCCTAGCACCATCGCTAGAAAGGTAACCTTGGAGAAATATCGCAGAATGAACTCAGTCGCTTTATTCACATGATCAGTGGGACTTCTCGGCCTTCCTCCAAGTCAAAATGGCCAAGAAAATAAATGTTCTGAATCAATTCAGGACATAGAGACACAAGAATGGACTTTAAGAACTGCTTTAGAAAGTAACAAGAATGATGGGATAAGTGTGTTTGAAATGAGGAGAAGTGTTTTGAGGGAGATTAATGGCAATGTTTCTTTCTACAATGATAAACACACATTTACTATGTATTTATTAAACATACATCATATTTTTATCATACCTCATATGACATTAACTTTGTATTTCAGGGCTAAAGGAATAAAATATTTAATTGAAAAGAAAAATATAAATCATGAAGAAAATAACTGGTAAGGGAAATTTTTTCAACATTAAAATATCATTTTCCATTAAAGTATACCATTAGGAAAATAGAAATAACAACATGGGAAAAATTATTTGTAGCAATATATCTTTCTTGAACACAGAATATGTACAGAACTATAAAATCATCAACGATGATAAGCTGAATAAAATAAATATTAACAAAATAAAAATTGGGAAAAGATGAAGAGACATTTCAAATTACCATGACACATTCAGAAAATGTCTTTGTCATTACTTATTTGGGATCTTCCGATTAAAACTGTACAAATTAAAAGGACTGTGTATTACATGCATCCTGGAATGGTTTGAAAATAATGTCCAATAAAAACAAATGAGAGAATGAATGTAAGTAACTGAATATTTCATGTATTATCAGTAGGGGCATAAATTGGGAAAATCACTTTGAGAATTATTTCATAATTCTTAGGAATTTAAACATACATTGACCACATTACCCAATAACTTCAAGAGAAATGAAGATATGTGCTCACAAAAAGATCTGTAAATAATGTTTAAAACAGTCTTACAATGGCACAGACTGAAAACAATCCATATGACCATCAGCAGGAGAATGAATACTCCAATAATGATATATAAAAATATGGACTATTATATATTTATTCTTCCCATCTACTCACAGGAAATAATGACCTGACACGCAACATTTAACAATACTTTTTCATAATCTACTCTTTACTGGACCAGGTGACAAACCAGGCTTACTTTTACACTTTTGTTTTTTAATTTAAATTACATCAAAATACAAGACTTTTTACGAAGTTTTCATATGTTCTTTGAGATGTGACTAAACGATATGGGGAAAACATAAGTTTAAAAATTTATTACAATAAGAAACACATTATCATGATGCCTGACCAATTATTTCCCCTCCCTTCGAAAACATTCATTTCATCATTCTTGCCACTTTCTGACAGCTCAAACACTCTTTCATGAGTGTTGTTAGTTGTGCGCTCACGGGCGCTGAGATATTCTGAATGGATTAATTTAAAATATTTAACTTTCATAGTGATTTTTTTTTCTTCTTTTGGTGCCATGGATCAAACTCAGAGCCTTGTGCTTGCAAGGCAAGTGCTCTAACCACTAAGCTAGCTGAGTCCCCTGCCTCTCACGGTGATTTTAACTTTGGAGAAGAACCAGATGATGCAGGATGCCAGGTCCAGTGAGTAATATGCTGTTCTTAAGAACCTTCTTTCCATCAGATGGCACTTGGTGCTGGAGATCGAACTCAGGGCCTTGTGCTTGCTATGCAAGCGCTCTACCGCTTGAACTGAATCTCCAACCCCAGGATTCACTGTCATTTTTATCATACCTCATAGAAACACTCATGAAAGAGGACTTTCAGAGTTGCTTCAGGAAGTGTCAAGAATGATGAGATACATGCTGGAATTGATCACATGGCATACTTTTAAATTCAACATATTAATGGGATCAACTTCTTAATAGCATGTGCTGACTACTGTAAGTGGTACCTGTAAATTGAATCCTTTTTCTAATCCTTGCTCTCAGGTAATGATATGTCAGTCGTCAGTACTTTCTAGGATGATAGAATTTACGGATATTCCAATCATAGGAAGTTTGCCTGGGAACTGCTTAAAAATAATTTTCCAAAATGATGCAGTCCATATTCACATGCAGTAGATATTCATTAAACATATACTGGAAGAATAGTAACATTCAAAACATAACTTTTTAATTGGAGTTTCTGATATTATTACTAAACAAATTATTTTAAATTATTTTGAAACATATTACCCACTTTGAAATTCTACTTGTAACATTGATTTCTACTCAGCTTTCAAAATAATGTATCTCTGTTCTTGTTTTTTAGGTGTAGAAGAAACTTTTGTTGTAGTATCTCCTCTTGGGTAAAAATCGATGGTATGAAATACAGTAACATTGTTAGAAGAATTTATTATGACTATGTAGATGTATTAACAGCGGCTAAGCACCTCTAAAATTTCTATCAGTGAACTTTGAGGGAGAGAGGAACACAGCAGATTATTTTCCCCATATTTCTGAATTATGCTTTTATCGCTCAGTAGCGGCAGCAACACACACACACAAAATCACAGTGTATATTAAGATGAACTTTGGCTAACAAAGAGAGTAATTTGTTTCCAGTGAACAAGTCTGTCACAAAATCAAATTTTTTTTTTTTTTTGGTTTTTTTGGATTCAGTGCCAATTATGTTGATAGCATGATACTCTTACATAAAAGGGCAGTTTGGTCTTTTATTCTATTCACCAAATTAAGCAAAATTAAAAAAAAAAACATAAAGAAAGAAAGTGTATAATCAAAGGTTGTACCAAAAATCTTCAATGTGAAAGTAACAGATTCAGCTAAGTGAAACAATAATTATTAATTTAATAAGTTTGCTGTCAATTATTCCCCAGAGAAAAGACATATTGGATAAATGATTCTAGAATAAATTAAATCACATGGCAAATGGAAATATACCTTTAAGCCATCAATGTTCTATAACATATGGCCACAGATTTTTTTTTTTTTATTGTGAGTTTCTCAAGGAAATTGAATAATTGGAAGATTTGTGTCACTTGCATATATTTTCAGTTTACAATTTTATTTTCATCAGAAATTTTATGTGTTTGAGCTTTATATTTCATCTTTGCTAATTTAGAAATTAGCATGAACTCTGCATTCTTCTCATAGCACATTGAAAGCACATGATACAGTAGAAACATAACGATCCTTGTAGAATCTTGTTGGAGATGCAGAAGAAATTTGTCTGTGCTGAAAGACTAACTCCTAGATATATAACTTGCTTGCATTTTACTTGGCACAACATTTATGTGGCCTCTCTCACAAATGACTACAATTCCATAGCAAAGATTGTCCTGTGTTACAAGTGGTTTCAGCGCGAGGGCTCCACCTAGAAGGCTACCTAAAATCTTTAGTCTGAGTCCCTTTTGTGCCCATCACAGAGCTGGGCATATTTTCCATCCTATGAATGGACTTACTGATGACACATTATTTTTCTTGGTAAAAAATTGCAAAAAGCTAGGAATTTTTAGTGCCTGGAGACATATCTTTACTAAATAATATCACTCTCAATTCCACCTGGCAGTGTTAGAACAATATCTGTATCACCTCATGTAGTCAGTTCAGCTAAAACATCAGGGAAGTAACTCAGCCACAAAACTCACGCAGACCAGAGAGTGCAGCCTGGTCAGTTTTCAATTTTCTTGTAGAAAGTGTGGTATCCTATAGTTGTAAATTATTTGTGTTTCTTTTGTGTATTCTTATTACACATTTTGCTTAGAAAAAGCATGAATACATGCATTCTTGTTCAAACCAGATTTATAAACGGATAATACATTTACAGAAAATTATACCTCCACTTCTTTGGGTATGGAGAAAATTATGACAGAAAGAATTATAAATTACCATTTGAAATCATAATAAAATATATAACTTCTTTCAGACTATATGACACTCTATGAAGATAATATTATTACTGTACGTAAGCAAGGTTCTTATTGGCAAGGTATAACCCTTCACCCCTAATTCTACTCCTGAGGAAAGCTGTAAACTGTCTATGAACCTGGGAAACTTTTTCAATTAAGCTAAGTAGGAAAAATAATAAGCATATTACCATTTACAGTAGGTTCATAAGTTCAAATTATCATTGCTGGTTGTGATCAAATTTGAAAATTTAGTGAATATTAAACTCAATAGAAAAGCCTACACTTATAGTTTCAGAGGTTTAACATTTTAAGTCTTTATGAAGGAAGAAAATTTGCTCAGCATACAACACTTTGAAACTACAGAATATTTGGAGGAAAAAATATAAAAAGTGTAATTCTCCTTTCTAAAGATAATCATATCTTAATGTGTTTCTTTCTAGTTATGTACCACTTGAATCTATGTTGAATATAGATTTTTGCATCTTGTTCTTTTTCCTCTGTTACTAACTTACGTGAATTTTAAATTGCTAAAACTCTTCGAAGTATTTGAGTACATAATGTCCCACGATACAGATGAGGAATGTTTCATAGAATTTTCCCTACTTTTGTACATTTTTATTATTTCCTACTTGTGCTGTTATAAATATTGATGTAGTAAACTGAAATAAGTAGTCATAGGTATAATTCTGGCTTTCACTAATGTAACAATACTGTGTGCATATTTTATTGTCTATTATTTTTTAAAATGAGAATTATATATTCACACAGAGAATCATTTAATAATAGAAGTACAGTTTCTTTTTCCAGTACTTTTCTTTCACACTTGTCAATTCTCTTAGCTAATTGATTTTATTTCATTTTTTGTTTTTTTTGTTAAGGACTATATCCTAATGAATATATTTTCCTTTCTACTTCTTGATTTTTCTATTTGACACATCACCTACAACTTTTCTTTATGGAGGACGATTATTTAGCTTTAATTTCTACATTTGTTTCTACCACACTATGTTCCCATTATATCTAGTTCACCTTTCTAATAGATATAAAATGTAATATTAGTAATTTCATTACTGAATACTTATAATAGGTATGTTTGAATACAACCTATTTTTATCTCTAGAAGCTTACACAATTTTATTGGCTCTCTAGCTTCTTGCAATTTTGAAATAGCATATATTTTCCCCTTATGCACAGAGTACTATGTGTGCTTTGTAACTCACGTGCATCATTTCTTGGAAATGTTCTTGTTTTTGTTTAATTAGTACTTCTTTTCTTTCCTTTTACTATGTTCTAGCTTTCTAGAAGTCTCAGGAGATAGTAAACATTTTGGCTAGTGCTTTGCATTTTCTCGATTTTAAGCTCCTATATTCTTTCTGTTCTTAATTCCAATTTCTGAGACATTTACTCAAATCTATTTTCCAAAAATTTTATTAATTTTTTAAAATTTGTCATCATATTTTTAATTCTGAAGCTTCTATTTCTGTCCTTGTATTTTATTCTTGTTTCAAGGTGATAATATCTGTCGTTCTCTCTCTGAAACTATATATATTTATATATAATATTTTTTTTCTGCTATGAATAGGTCTGTTCCCTCTAACTGTTGTCTATATTGTTGTTGTTTAACTCTATCTTTCATGTAGTTTTCTGCAGCCTATGGTTTTAGTTTGGTGGCAGTTTGATGTTTTTGTAACTTTTTATGCTAGAAACAAAAGTATGCTTTTTATTTATTCCAATGCTATGGGAGGTAATTCATCTATATGAAACATGCTGGTAGTTTCAGCATTCTCTAGGTATGTATTTTCTTCACCATTCACTCCATATGCAGTCCAGAAACGTTTGTTTTTTATTTTCTGGAGAATAAAGTCATAGTTTCCTCAGGAGAGTGAGTACGTAGGTGAATAGGACAGTTATTAGGCTATTTGAGTGAGAATGGGTATAACAGCTTCTTAAATTTCCAACACTTCACTTACTTGAAATTTTAGATAACTAGACTAACCAGTTACTGAGGATTTTGTGAATGAAATTTTTTCTCAATATGTTATCTTATTGGCATTTTCCAAAATGTTACTTTCCTACTTCTTTGCCACCCTCCTTGTCTCTGAGTTGTGTTTTAAAATCATTCTGTTCTTGTTTCCAAAAAATTAGTACTCATGATCTCTATTCCTACTAGCAAGTCAAAGGTCTCAAGTGTAGACACTGTGTGTCAGTTTGTTTTCTGGAAAGCAATAGTTGGGGGCTTTTATTAATGATTTCATGGTAATGATAAAAGAAAAACTGAGACTAATTAGTTAGTGTATTTTCCTTTCTAATTGTTAGTATTTCTATTTGACACATCAGCTATAATGTTCCACTATGCAGGATTATGATTTAGCTTTTATTTCTACCTTTGTTTCTACTACACTATGCTCCCATTACATCTGGCACACCGCCTAATACACATAAAGCATGACGGTAGTAATTTTATGATTAAATACCTAAGAGTATATGTGTGTTTGTATGCAACCTATTTTTGTCTCTGGAAACCAGCACCACAGACAAGTTTACAAAGTTTAGAAAAGAACCAAAAAAGTTCTAAAGCCACGCAGTTTTCCAGACCAAAGATACTGTAGTTTAGAAAGTCCTCTCTTGCAATGGAGTGAGCTACTTTTATAACCAGAAAGAGAGGAGATGATAGACAGAGCTTACCTGATTGGTACAGTCTTCCTTTGATTTACACAATGTAATTCCATAGCCTTAAACTTATAATTGGCAGAAACTGTTGCTTAGCAACGGGACTTGTAGGTGAGGTTACAGACTGCCTGCATGTCAAGCTAGGTTGTAGTTCATGACAATTCAAGGCCTCTTAGGAATAATTCAGCATTTAAGTGTGGAGAGTGGTTTAGGCTACTTTATTCTGATTCAAAAATAGGCCAGTGATATTGCAATTTTTCCCATTGTTGCCAAGTTGAAATATCAGAGTTTAAAACTAGAAGAACCAGAAGAACATCAAAATTTATTATAGAGATGAAAATATCAAATGAGCTATAAACAAATAGATGAATGGGGGTGACTGAGATTCTGACATATTTTAGTGTGACCCTAACTGATTAATATTCCATTTTTAGTCCATTCTTCATTGAATGGGAGGTCCATAGACGAAAAAAATCAGATTGAAGAAAATTATGTAATTTCACTAAATTTTATAATGGTATCAACAATAGCTGTGGTCTTGTCACCAATTAAAATTCAAAAACTATTCATATAAACATTAATTTTAGACCTCCTACAGTGCTCAATACCTTAAATATTTATTAGTTCATACATTAGCTCTTGTTATTTAATATGTTAATAAAGCACATATATTCTGTTACAAATCTGTTGTAAACATGTTTTAGTATTTTTTCATGTGATAATTCTACATATTTTATTTGAGGCATTTAAAGAAGAAGCTAAAGAATCTCCATGGATGAAAAAGGTTCTCCTGAGAAAGATGACAAATGACTCAAATTTTAGGGTGCTCAAAGTTTAGACATATTGTGAAATATTTTATTTCACATCTTGTTATTGCTCACATATTGTTGTTACTCAATTGAAAACATTGCTGAGCTTTAAGACATTTTACTTTCATATCTTTCCACTTTATATTGTTCACCTCACATTTTAAAATGTTTAGCATTTTGTTTTGTTTTCAACCACAGTACCTTCTACTAAAGCAAGGTATAGAATTAAGTAAAGACCTTTGAATGTATCATTTGCTTTGTACATTTTTCACTAGATGTGATGGGAATATTATAAAGGAAGAATGGAACAATTTACCATTCTAATTAGACCATGGTAGAACATAATTTGCTATACTGTAATCACCATGTTTTTCATTCTCTTTCAATGTTCATTTGAAGTTGAAAGAGGAAACTTGTGCTGAAGAAAGTGACCGACAGTAAATTAGAAACATCTGGTGGTAAAAGGTTTGAGGTGTAGAGTCAAAGTTGGTATGGAATTAAATACACACCTTCAAATACATACCTTGACACTGGAAATCATTCCGATGCATTACTGGTGATAAAATCCAGTAACTATTAAAAAGTCAAAAGAGACAGTGAGGTCCATCAATTGGAATATATCCAGGAAAACATTTGTAAAATTTTACTGTTGTTTTCATCCTTCAGTATTGAAACATATACAATGACAATAAAATTCAGACCCTGATATTAAAATACTCCCAGTTCTAGTGTAGGGGACAGACAAGATGACTAATAACTTCTGTTTAGTGGGATAAGTAAAACAGATGTGCATAACAGGTGTATTGTGATCAGAACTGAAGATAAGATATGCTTCTTTTTGGTAGAAAAGGGAATTGACAGGTTATTTGCATCTAAAATTGTCTGGGATGACTGAGAATTTGAACATATTAGGAGCGAGGAAGTTTGATGACAGAAACTAAACAAAGCTCCTCACTGGACCATGAGACTGGGGACCAGAGTGGCTCAGCTGCCCACTGGAATCTCTTGCTTTGTCTGAAGTGTGGGATAAAGAAAGAAAATCTGTTTACTGAGATTAACTTTTACTCCAGAGCATTCTATAGAATATTTTTCAAAGGGCATTCTTAGGACAAATAAGATGATAAAAATATTGATGAAGTGTGAAACAAATTAGCCCTAACTTTGAGGCTACATATTTTTGACTTAGAGAATTTCAACAGTAATAAAATCATACTAATTTGAGTATGAATGACATACATTTGTATCCACAGGATCCAGGGTCTCCTGGAACACACTTTGAAATTATTGATTTGATAGTTTTGATGCATATCACAAGCCCATGTATTTACATGATCATATTTTCCTAATTAATGAAGTATTTTATTTTGAGTAACATAGCCAGAGTGTAGTCCAAAAAAAAGAAAAAAAAAAAACTGAAAAGAAAATAAAATGAAACCACAAAAGAAAAATTTAACAATTTTCTTTTATGTAAAGCTTTTTAATACAAGGTAAGCTAATTGATTTTCCTTTATAATTTCAAGACTAAAGGGAAGATATAATTGTATGAAAAATGATGAGAATTGGCATTTTAATGCTACAAAATTTCTCTATGAATTAATGAAAAGAAATTTAAGACTATTGATTATTTCCTATATTTTATAACAAAATATGTATTACTTTTGATATTACAATTGTATTTATTGCAACAACTGAAATTGCACATTCTATATAATCCATGTATTTATTTGACTACCTAACCCTAGTTTTCTGAAACAGAGTAGCAGAGAGGATGTTAATCAAGATATTTTATGATTGAACATCTCTGAAAAATAGATAGTGTTTTGATAAACATTGAATAAAACTGCTTGCTAATGTCAATGGCAATTTTTTCCCACAAAAGAGAAAAACATCTCAAGAAATAATAGTTTAAAAAAATAACATCTTACAAATAATTGCATGGATTTTCTATTTAACAAAATTCAGAATCTATGTTTTGAGAAAAATGTGGGAAAAGTTGGCTTTAAACTATTTTAAAGAAAATATTCAAATAGAAGACAAAAGTCATCTATATTTTATAACTAGACAGTAGTTTTTATAGACAAGATGAATGCTTGCTTATTAGAAAAGGATCAGTATGAATTGAAAACAAAGGAAAAATATGGGTGAAATAAAAATAACTTTAATCAAAGTAATAAAGGCCAGTCTAAAGACAGGAGTTTTCAGACTAAAAGAAGTTATATAGTCTGTAACCAAATAAGGAATCAAAAATAAATTACATAAACTATCTTATAGACTAATAGAATTGAACTAAATAATTGCTCATTTCATTATCAGTTTAAGAATTTGGTGCCTTAGAATAATATAACAGTGATTGCCTTTTAAAAGTGAATTAAATCTATAATATTAATATATCTGTTACACATGTATATAATTCTTGGTTACAGTTAACATCACTTGATACAGTAGCTAATAATAAATTAGAGAAAAATGGAGATGGATCAATTGTTATGATTATTACTACACCTATATCAGGATTTGCTTTTTAGCAAGGCATTCCGATTATGGCATCAAGTTAATATTATATTTTCTTAGGAAAAAATTAGAAGTGTATAGATTATTGACGGTATATTTAGTTTTTGGCAATGCTTTCTTGCAAGATGTTCAATCAGTGTGTTGGTCTGTGTGTTCAAATCATTCCAAACCATGGCCAACTTCTGTTAAATTTGATTGTAATGCAAGTATTCAATTCTGTGTCTAAGTGTGTTTGTTGGATATTTTCCCAATCTACTGCAATATTAAACTAGGCAAAGTATACAAGTGCCTACCGATAACTGAAATTGACACATATTTGAAATATTTATAAATGGGATTGGTTGACTTGAAATCTCCTGTGGGAATGAACAATTTTCAAGTCAATATCTCAAATCTTCTTATAGAGAAAATCAGAAGAAGGTCTACAAATCTGTGCAACCAAACAAAAATATTTTCTAATTATCATGTAAACTTAGATCACATTTTCCCCTGTTTGTTTTTACTCTTTAGTTTCCCTAGAAAAGAGTATAAAACATCCAAAAAATCCTATTTTTGAGGCTTTTAAAAAATTACTCTTTAAAAGCACTCAAAATGAAGTGCACGCGAGACTATGTAATACGCACAGGCTGGTTTGAATATTATATTATCATTTATTTAACTGATCTTCAAATTCCAGTAGCTGAGGCTCTTACTATGCATATAGTTCTTTGATAGTCTCAACTACATTGAGAAATCAATCTATAGTACATAGAAAACAGAGCTTGTGTATATAACTGATACTCATTTTCTCCAATATTCTCAAATTAGCTTCTTGAAAGCACAGTGAGCATTGTTTCCTCTTAGCAACCCACCCTGCTCTAGCTCTTCCTCCCTCTGTCCCTCACTGTCCCTCTCAAATTAGTAAATCAGGAACACAGCTTGAAATTCAAGGAATGAAATGATAGTAGACATGGGCTACTTGTACAATTGTGGTCCCTTAAGACTATAATGGGTCAGAAAAATTCGGTATGTTTTCATGGCACTGTAAACTGTTGAAAAGTCTTAACACAAGCATTGCTAAGGTGTTTGTGGTGATGTTTGAGTGAACAAAACTGTTGAGCTGCCAATCACACAATAGTGTAATGCACACAAATAGTTGATAATGATAATATACTACTTTACTGGTTTATATATTTACTATACTTGTACCATTAATTTGGAGCATGCTCCTACTTATAAAAAATAAGTTTACTATAAAACATTCTGTCAGCAGCCTCAATCATCTCTTGTTTATGTGTCTCTTAATTATATCAAGACACAAGCCACACTGTCTGTCTGACTTCTACCATCCAGATTTGTGTAAGTCAACTGTATGACACTTGGACAATGACAAAATCACCTAAAGACACAACCCTATCATTAAATACTTTATTACTATATTATTATTTTAGTCTATATCTTCTCAAACTTTGGAAATGTTAATAATTTAGACTGTTTATAGATAAGAGTATCTTTGCAACTTAGTGTGAGAAACTTCATAAATCACTAGTATCACTGATTTTATAATCAAAAATTTAAATGAATTACCAATAAAATACAAGCATAAGTATTTGTATGTATATGTCCTATTTGCCTTACTAGTATATCTGAGGTACTTAATGTGTGCTGTGGACTGTGTAAGGCATAAAGGTTACAAAACAAACAAAACAGGTATTATTTAGAGTCCTTGTGTTTTGAACAAGGAGACAAGCAATGTACACGTATATAATTATATCGATATCAAGAAAGTAAAAATTCATCCAATAATCTGTTTCTAAAGTTTTTAAATATTGACCTGCTTGTTATAAATACCTATCAGTAGTTTCAAAGTTGCTCTAGTATGTAACCAAATGTAAAACAATTACAAATATGGCCAATGAGCTTCTTTTGAACAGGTAGCAGTTGCTCTTGAAGCTCAGTCACTTCTGATCATTTGTGGTTTGTTTATCAAGGAATTATAAACATGTTTAGAGGCTGAATGGCATTTATCAAAAGCTCGCCACATGATGTAGACTACAGTAAGTGTTAAAACTGTCTAAGGATGCATGTTATTTTCAATTTTCAGAAAAATCATATAAAATCTTCTAAAGATAAGCATTCTAAGAGATAGAAAAATTGTGTAATTTACCAAGAAATGTACAGCTATTAAGTGGTGATAGGGATATATGATTCCAGTATATATAATTCTTTATTATTACAGTTAAGAATATATTGAATAAATATAAGTGGAAAATAAAATTGTTATAATGCTAGGGTTAGAAAAAAAGAGAATTTGGGGCTGGGGGTTTAGCTCAGTGGTTAGAGTGCTTGCCTTGCAAGTATAAGGCCCTGAATTCAATCCCCAGTACCATAAAAAGAGAAAAAAAAAAAAAAAGGATTCCAAGGAAACATGGTTTAAATTTTGTTTTTCAGATGTAACTTAAAAGGACAGAAATAATTTTTTTATTTGTTTTTGGTTTTTTTTTTTGTTTGTTTGTTTGTTTTTTTTGTGGTGCCGGGGATCGAACTCAGGCCCTTGTGCTTACAAGGCAAGCACTCTAATCACTGAGCTAAATCCCCAGCCAGAAATAATTTTTTTTTTAAATGGTAGATATGGGAAATTAGATACAGATAGGTATACACTTATTATTTATAGATACTCAGAAGTTATCAAGTCCGGAATTCACAAAACAGAAAGGAATTTGTTTTAATTTAGGATTCATGACTATGAAGCCTCTTTATAGAATAACAGGATTTGGAAGCAGAATGGAGAACTACAAAAATGCAGTCCACACAAAAGCAGGTGTCAACATTTTTTAATAGTACAATTTGAACATTTGTATCATGGATTTTATTCGTTAAAAGCCACATGGGAGGTGTCATGACATTTATTTTCTGCCCAACAGAGGAATCTAATTTCAGTTAGGACCCTATGTGGGATATATTATTACTTACCCAAAGCAGGCCGATGCATTAGCCCTGTACTTACTAAAATGGTAATTGAGCAAAACGCTGAATAGGCAAAACACAGAGGCAAGTAGCCAGAGAATAAAGAATACATATTAGAAAAGGACAGAAATGTACCAGTAATAACAAAGTGAAGAGAACTTATTCACTAGAAATATTGGCAGACGTTTTGAACATAATGTTGAGAATCTGAGTATATCTTGAAAACATCTATCTATAACATAAAAATCCATCCCTTTAATTCAGTCTATTCTCAGAAATAAATACTAGTAGTTCATGTTTAGAGCCTCAGGACACATGAAAATATTCTTCTAGGTGCAAAAGAAAATAAAGAAGTGAAATAATTAAAGGTCAAATGCTACCCCTCCAAAAATTGGTCACAGAGGTAATTAAAATAGATCAACTGTGATATCTACTTCTGACCATGATGGATTAACAAAAATTAAGCCAGCATTTCTGAAAAAAAAAGAAAAGAAAAGAAAATCGAAAACACAGAAAATAAACGTTTCCACATATTGAAAAAAATATAGGTAGCACTGGCCTGAATATAAAAGAGAAAATGAATCACAAAATACTCTTTTAAATCTGCATTGTCTCTCTGTCACTGATAGAATTCACATCTCACACAGTTGGGAGAGATCATAATATAAACAGCCAGTGCATAGAGAATCTATTGAATATATGTGGCATTCATTAGAGATTCCAGAAGGGCCAAAAACTGTATGTATATCTAAACTAGAGGAAAACATACTTCATACTTATCCTCACAAAACTGAAAATAAGCTTTGAAAGGACCAAACTTATCAAATAAATTAAGTGCCTGCCCCCCAAAAACACAATGTTTTTCTTTAAAAGGAAACAAAATACGGATACATACTCAACAATACTAACACTGTCCAATGTGCTGTGAAATTTCTAGCTATGTGATCAGACAAGAACTTGTACTCCATAGCCAGAAGGAAAAATCATTCAATAAATTTGAAACACAGAAATGCAGAAATTATGGTATAGGAACTGACAAATTTTAAGATAGCTTATAAATATCTTCAAGGATTTGGTGAAAATGTGAACATGATCAAGGTAGAATTTAAAACTATTAGAAATTCTGAAGTAGAATTATTCAACTGAAAAATACTATTATGACAAAATTAATTTGTATATAAACAACAGATCACACATTAAGAAAAATGATCAAGCCACTGAACATGGATGAAGGGCCACTGAAACTATCCATATTAAAATATAGACAGCAAAAAATATACTAAAAAGATAAGACAAGACCATACTTGCCTGTAGGACAGCATCTAATAACATACCAGCGATTTAATGATAATCCTAGACCGAGAGGATATGAACAGAAGAGCAGAACATTATTTGAGGTAATATGAAGAAAAACATTTCCAGTTTGATGAAAATTTTCATTTGATATATAGTCAAGAAACTCAAGTAAGTTAAAGAAAATATTATCAAGATGCAATATAATAATGTTACTGAAAATAATGATAAAGACAAGTAAACACCACTAAAAATGTCCTGAGGAGAAAAGGGGATAAAACCCACAAAGATTATTTCAAAAGGAACAAGTATATGGATACACGTACCTTATTGAAATATGCAAGACTGATGACAATGAAATGGCATTCTTGAAATTTTAAAAACCGTCTATCAAGTTAGAATTATTTTTCCTACCAAATATCTATCAAAAATAAAGGAAAAATAAACACATTTTTCCCAATAAATTCCTAAGAGAATCTGTTGGGAACATCACATTACAAAAATTTATCATGTTAAATGAATTAGACCAGACATTGAAAAAGAAGAATTGCATATTTCCTCTTATATTTGGAAACAAAAAACAAAACAAAATTTAAAAATAAAAACCTAACAGGAAAGCAGAAGAGGGACTATTAGGGACTGAGAAGGCAGCCATGGAGCATAGTGTGAGAGACAGAGTAGAAGGGTGGGTGGACAAGACTAATGCACAGTGCATGCTGGGAAAGAGCACCCTGAATCCCATCCTTTTGTACAACTAGCATGTGTCAGCAATTATAATGAAAAGCCTGGAAAAGACATCCTGTTAGAAATCAATTATAAAGCTAAAGGCATATAAGTTAAAGTAAAATAGTGGAAAGCTATTTCATGCAAAGAATAGTCATAAGAAAAAGGAGTGGCTAGATGAATATCAAGTAATATAAGCAAATGCCTAAAACCTTCAGAAAAAAGTAAAAAAGAAATTCTAAATGAAGAAGGAAAGTTTATTTTCCAAAGAACACCTCTGCAGTACCTCCTGGGAAATGCAAAGGCAAGGTTGCCACTCCCAAAACACTCTTATAGAAACTGGTCCTCAGTAATAGCTCCAAGGTGTTGAATTCTTGGAAGCCTTTCACCTCTCAGTGTAGTCTAACTTTCTAATTATGTCTTTCAGTATGTTTTTCATTGGCATCTTAACTGCACCTACGCTGAGCTACCTATTGTTACCCAAATGCAAATACAATGTATTCGATCAAATACTTCACTATTGTAACATGTTTTTCCTGGAATTACCATTCTCTCCGCTGCACCTAGGTGTTTCTTACAAATCCTTACCTATCTGTATCCAGTATTACCTCTTACAGAAGGCATCCTAACATACTTTCAACTTCTATGAGCTTCTGCAATGACCTTTTAGTCCATGTCACCCGTTCCTACTCTGTTTCTGAACTGTATCTGTGGGAATACAAAGGATTACTTGAGAAAAGGAATACTGATTTTTGTCCCCTTGTCTTAGCATCAGACTCAGTGATTCGTAAAGATAGATGATAATTTTACAAATTGTGTTGTAGCCAGAATATTTGATGCCAAATATTTTTTTTTTTATTTCAGCCTGGTACATTATTTGCAAGCTAGAGACACTGAAAATTTTTCTTTTTCTTTTTTTTTTCTTTTTTCTTTTTTTACCGAGTAACATTTACAGCCAACAGTTTAGCTCCTTTCTGCAATCCTCCATCCCTCTTAAAGACAAACTTCTGGGTAACTTCAAGAATTTCTAGAATCCTTCTTAGCTAGATCTATAACAAGGTGAGGAGAAATGAAGTGTTTTTATATTTCAAGAAAAGAGATACAGATTTCAAATGACTTTAAGCGTATCTCATCCATTACTTTTCTTGTGAGAGTTCATATCATTGGAAATAAAACGAGAAATTAAATATTTAAATTATTTTAAGCTATCTTATAATACTAAGTGTGCTATGCAGCAAGTTCATTTGATAATTATGTGTTGGGAATGCACTTTCCAACAGACATTGCACTGTATGTTATTTAATATGCACATAGAGAGGAAAAATAAAGTATAAAGAATAAAATAAAATATTACACAAAATTGATAAATTTGTGAAATGTGTTAAAAACAAAACAGGGTAGTTGCTACTTGAAACTTCCTTAAGATTGTATTGTTGGTTAACTAAAAAGAAAGAGAGAAAGACAAAAATCACGGCTCTAACTAGCATTACTTTTGAAAGTTAGTGTTGGATTTTAGAGTGTTTTTTTCTTACTAGCTCCAGGTCGTGTCCTTAATGTTCATTGAAAAGAAAATGTTTTTCATTCAGTGATTACTCAGCTATACTAAAGTGCTAATGTCTTTTAATTTGATACTCTACCTACTAATTATACATACAGCACACAGAAGCCTTTATTTTATCCTGGAGCGATTTTCTCCAGAATATGAAGATTTCAACACATTAGTCTTTAGGATCTTTTTTGTATTGAAATGAATTTTTCCATTCAAGAGAAATAACCAAAATAAATCTTTGCAAAAATTTGCTTCTATTAAGGTTAACTTTGGGAACATTTCATAGCAGAGGTGACAGAGAACTTGGAGCAGGCGGCTCTTTTCAGAGTTGTCACAGATCAACCATGGGAGTTTTTTAGGGCTACCCCAAAAATCCACTTAATAGTTTACTTTAGTTTAAACAGGTTTCACAGTGGCATATGGAATAAGTATTGTGTAAGGCAGAAAGTTTTTTGAGGAAAAAGACAGCAAGGGAAAAGAAGATGGACCCGGCAGTTCCACTCAGTAGAATTGTTAGCCTGTGCGATGTTGGATCTTGGTGAGAGTGTGTTCCTGTATGGACATTTTCCTATCCTCCTCCTCCTTGTAGGAAATCTGTGGGGAAGTGAACATTCCAGGAGGGAATGACCAGGGTTATAGGTGTCTCTTCTGCAATGAGACATATAAAAGTTGCTATAACAAAGAACACACACACACACACACACACACACACACACACACACACACACACATTGGTATATATCCTGGAGGGTGGACTACACCATCTGTAAATTAATCTTGCCCTGGTCAGTCACATCTAAATATGTTTCCCATTTATAAGAGATTTATATGAGATTTACAACAAATCTTGCTTATACCTTATAACTATGCACATCATTTTTACATTGAGAATCATCTACAATGAAGCTCATTTCCTCCTCTCTAGAGGAACTGAAGGCCTTGTACACCATGGAATCATTGCTTTTCTTAAGGAGAAAATCAAGAATCTCCCCCCACAGTTTTCTCTCGTCAACCACAAGTGATCTTCCAAGGTTAATATTGGAGAACCCACCTCATTTCACTACTCTAGATATGCAATAAAAGATTAATTCAACTTGTATTTATTTAATGGCAACTGTTTTGGAAAAAAATAAAGAATTTTCAAAATGAGTTCTCCAAAGACAAAAAGAAACTATTTCATGAAACATGAATGGATGACGAACTCTTGATGAAGTAGAATAAATCTTTAAAACTATAATGGCAAAAAGAATATGTTTTGGAAATGTAAAGTATTATTTGAATCAACAGAACATGTTGCACAAATTTATGGTTTGAATGTGAGGCTCTGAGACTTGCGTTCAGCCATCTAAAATAGGGTACAAGTGAATGAATAAAATATGGTATGCAGTATCTGAATCCTAATCATAAGTATATTTTTCCCAGTAAAGATTTTATACTGAAATTTATTTTAGAATTTAACAAAATCATTTTATTGAAGGGGAAGATGCAATATTTTCTTAAGCTTTTTTGCCTTATACCACATAGAAATAATGTAACCAACTTGGCTTGTCTTTAATATTAAAATAGTTAAGATTTTAGGCAGGTAAGAAGCAGTGATTCTAGACCTCCTTGCAGAGAATGTGCATAACATCTTTTTTTTTTTTTTTTTAGCGTAATATCTTCAGTTGACTATATTTGTTCTTTCCCTCCATCAGATTTCAAGTGTCTCTGAGTGTGCAGGAGTGACAGGGAACAAGCTGGTTGCACGTCTTCCATGGCGTCTATTGTCCAGTGGGTGGCATCATCCTTGAAATTTAAACCTCTATCAGTGACACACCTTTTTAAACTCTAAAATATTTCTTTGATAAGAGAAAGCATGCCACTTAATTACCTTGAATATTCACTTGTTTATTTTTGTCACAAAAATAATTTGCATGGTAATTTCCATTCTGCTTACCTCAGTGATTATCTGTTATGAAGCTTGATGACAATATGATTATTTACAATATTTTCCAGAATTTTAATTGTCAAGCACAGAATATTTTTGTTTACTCATCAAACAAATGCAAAACATTATAATTTTCATTGTATATTGACACATTGGGTACAAGATTCAAGGGTAAATAAAATACTTCAGCAACCAGTTGAAGTAGGTATTATTAACCTTGATTGCCAGTGGTTAAATCAAAGCACAGTTGAACTAGTTGGGCTGATTTATGAAGCTTTTCACTGACAGAGAAAATCTAATGTCTGACTCTTAGTGAGTGGACTATAAGTTCCCTAAAGTAGCTCACAGGTATTATAGCTACATACAACATCTGTGACCTTTTGTACTTATGGTATTAGGATAGTAGTAGTATTCTCCATTCAGCAAAGAAAGCATCTGATTCAACTATTCAGTGCAAAATGCAGTGGCAGCAGTTAGCTTCTCATTCTAGCAAAGATTTTACAATCCTGCTAGAAAGCCACCAACTATAGACTCTCCCATTTTCTTTGTTTAAACTCTTTTCTATGGCTGAAAGTGAATGTTAGCTGCTCTTCACAGTGTTATAAGGAGGGGGAAGAAGTACAGTGTGTATTATACTGTTCTCTCATTAGCAGTTGAGAGGGGAAGGAAAAGGAAATGGCAGACTAACCTGTAGCAAATAATGAAGATTCTGATGAAAAGGGTAAATGTCAAGAGGCTCTGGTTGTAATAAGTGAAAAAGGTTTTATAAGAGGTGAAAATTAAATTTAATAAAGATAGTACCATTGAAGAAATGGTATCTAGTCAGTCAGAAAATGAAGTAGCTAAATGACTGGAGGGGAGAAGAAGTGGGATATAATCACTAGAGAAAAGACACAAAAATAGTAATCCTTATTCAATTATTTTTTGATAAAGCCATTAAAAATAAATTAAAACAGCTAATGCCTTTGAAAATTGATGTAAACCAAACAAATTTACAGAAACATTGATTCAGAAGATAGCTGAAAATTGTAAATCGCTTTTGAAATAAGGTAGCCGACCTAGTGTTTATTATTATGCTTGATATCATAAACTGTACAGTAATTAAAATATGTAATTCTCATTGACACAGTATATAAATCAATGACTGGTGTATTTTTCCAAAGCATATACATTGACATCAAAGTGTGACTTGATATGGTACACATCACATCGTCTCAAAAGCTTTTAAATCTATTGTATGAATGATCCATTTTTCAAAATTATGAGATCATCCATCAATGGTACTCAAAATTTCATTATTTAAATGGCTGGTAAAATATTAAAAGGCTAGCATCCTGAGACTCTCCAAGCTACTTTGTAAGTTTGTTTAGTGTTTACTGTTGTGTTTATTCATGTGGTTTTAAAAGATTTTCTATTCATAGTGTTTCAGTTTAAAGATGAAAAACCACAGATTCTTACAATCAGAGCTGTATTACTATTTGCGTGTATTATTTTCAGAGTGTGTATGTGTGTACATGTGTATATGTGTGTACGCATGTGTATGTATGTTCTATACATGTGCTTTTACCTCAGTGAATTTTAAACTCTTTTAAGTTATGGTCCATGATTTTTACCTCTTTTTGTCCTGCCTACTAAACAAACACTGAATAAATGCTTCCACATTGCTAAAAATAAAGATAAATTTTCCTGTAATAATGTAAATGTATTTTCTAAGGACATATTAATTAAGTCCAATGATATATAGGCCAATGATTAGGATGTCTCATAAGTGTGTATCATTGTTGCTGCCTGAAGACAACAAAGTAATACTGTTGTGTTGGCAACTTTCGGAATTCAGATTTTTTTCTGAATATGTCATTAGTACCAAAAGACATACGCACAAATAATGTTTCCATCAGAGTTTTGTTGAGTTCTGCTGTATCTACTTGTCCGAGCTGGTGAACTGATGGTCGGAGTGGGTCGTGTTGTCCAGGTTTTCTCCTGGGACTTCAGCAGTGAACTCATTTCCTTTGCCTTTCCAGGGGTCATTTTAGCAAGTGATTTCTTCACTGCAAAACAACTGATTCTATAACAGCAAATTCATGATTCTCACTGTGGCTTCCAACTAGAAAGCAGAGGTCTCTGATCGCCATTCTAGTTATGGAAAGAATGATGTTGTTGTCATGAGAAGATTTGTGTCATGATTCCATTTCCATTTACTAAAAATGCCAAATCTCATTTAGATTTTTCACATCAGGCAATTACTATTAAAATTGACAACATCTATGTATGAAAAAGAAAAAAAAAACAGGAAAATTCCATACATGAAAAATGAGATTGAGAAAGAAACAAAATACTCACATTGACATTCTTTTTGTTAGCTGAAAGCTCTCTTTCTTTTTTTTTTTTTTTTTTTTTTTTGGTGCTGGGGATCGAACTCAGGTCCTTGTGCTTACAAGGAAAGTGCTTTAACCACTGAGCTAAATCCCCAGGCCCCTGAAAGTTCTGTTTCTAAGACAAAGTCAGTCTGCTTAATTTTAACTGTTGATTAAATATACTGTTTCTTCATTCACTTACCCAACATTATTTATTTAGCACTGTCTACACACATACACTACTGCTGAGTACTGCTATAGACTGAATAGTTGGTTCACCTCAAAGTTTTAGTATTAAAATTCTAACCCCCAATGTGACCCTATTAAAGGTGAAGCGTTTGGTACATGGTGTGCTGGTGGGTGACAGACCTCTTGGACAAGACTGGTGCTTCTATAAAGTCCCAGATATCACCCTGCCCTGTTCTACTAGGTAAAGACATAGCAAGAAATCAGCCATCTGTGAACCAGGAAACAAGCACCCTCCAGGGATTAATCTCCAGAACCTTGATTTTGTATTTCCCACGCTCTAGAACTGAGACAAACAAATTTCTATTATTTATAAGCCACCCATCCTGAGGTATGCTGTTATTGCAGTCCAAATGGACCAAGAAGTACTGTTAAGATTTATATAATAAATATTTATTAGTATAGTCCTTTACTAAGTTTTATGTTGCTTTCCGCCTGTTGTGTTATATTTAGTGTTGACCTCTATTTAGATCTGAAATAGAATGAAAATCTGTAATGGTTCCTATACAAGTTTAGTAGATGAGAATTTTTGGCACTTAGAATGTTCAGAAAAGGAAAATAGTGACATGAGAAAAGTGCATGAAAAACATACTGACGAAAGTTCATCATTATATTCATGAAAATGAATATGCCAGGTATATTCGTAGTCAATCAGGAGAGAGTGACAAGAAAATACATTTTCAAAGTGTGTGAAATTGGAGATAATTATTGCTATCTCCATTCCTGTAGGTAGAGAAAGAAAAATCATAAACTCAGAGAATTATTTCAGATGATACCTGAGTGATTCTCCGAGCTCTATAATCTTCATTTCCCATAGACATGATATAGCTACCTGCCTACTCATTTCCAAGATGTTTTTCTAAGTGCCTTTAGTCTGTGTTTCCAAAATCTTATAGAGTGAATAAATAATTTAATTCAGGCTACCATATCACTACTTAAAGGACAAAAAAGCTTTTGCTGGTTCTTTTTATTGGATTCCATGAAATTTCATTCAAACAAAGCTTCTGTTAGATCTTTAAATTCAGTTTGTTATTAAAATTTTTTTAGGGACTGTTGTACATATTTTTTTTCAAAATAATTTAAAGCAAACCAAAGACCCTATCAATACTGATTTTTATGCACATATATCAGAATAAAATCAGTTTATGTATTGGTATAATTGGTAGATTGTCCTACCCAAACTTTATTAGCACATGTCAATTTAGTTCTAGAGAGACAGTGATTTCATTTCTAGGGAAACCAATATGTGAAACAAGCAGAAAAGTCTCTTCTAAAAATTTCTGTGGCCCAAGGTTAAGAAGAGGTAGTTCAAGAACCATAAGAAAATAATACTTATGTCAAGTGTATAAGATTTGCAAATTCTGTCTATTCGTATAGTCCAAACCAACAAAGAAATCACTGTGTGGGTACACTGACTACAGTTTGAATATGATATATTTAGCAAATGAATTATTTTTCATATTATCCTTCTCAAAATGAAAAGAAGATTAAAAAAAAGGGCAGAATTTATTTTCCTTCTGGATTCTGTGGTTAATCTGATATTTTTCAGCCTCCTTTTCTTTATGAGACTGAATTATGTCTTACTGGCTCATTGCCTGCTCTGTGAGGTAATTTCTCAATGTACATTCTGAGGTCTCCTTGACTCATTCTTTGAGGATAATTTTATTACTTGGGGTTACTCTCTGCATTACCTACCTTGACACCTTGTGCCTTTGCTATTCATTTTGACATCTCATAAACTTGCCTCTTTTCCACCCTCATCCTTTCCTTCCTTTCTCACTCTCTTCCCTCTCTTTCTCCTTCCTTCTTTTTTTCTTTCATTTTAAAGCAGAGATGTTTTGATACACACTATCATTTCACTAGTTACGGAGCTGTTCCATATATTAATTTTAGAATGCCCAACCTCAACAGGAGTTAATGATCTTAAGTTTTATTACTTTTTCCGATGACAATCAGCAAAACTAGAGACTGATATATCTTGATCTTTTTAAACTATAAATATTATAGCTGTTCCCATGAAAAGCAAAGCCTGTAAATCAACATGAAATTAAGTTTTTAATCACATTCAATATAGGTATCCATATGTTATCTATAAAAACAATTAATTGATTATAAACAACAAAGGAATTTCAGAGATCAGTAGGTACAGAATAGTTTTCTTTCGGAATAAGAATAGAGGCTTAGAGTTTGCAAATTCACACAGTTGAGCAGGGCGTGGTGGCACATCCCTGTAATCTCAGACCTTTGCGGGGCTGACGCAGGAGCATTCCAAGTTCAAGTCCCTTCTGGGCAATTAGGGAGATCTTGTCTGAAAAAAAAAAATAAACAAAACAAATAAACAAAGAGCTGGGATGTACCTCAGTGCAAAGGTTCTGGGTCCAATCCCTAGTAACACACCAAAATAAGAAAAAAGAAAAAGAAAAAAAAATATTCACCCAGTAGATGTATAAATGCTGTGGTTGGAACCTAAGTGGGGATTCTTTAAATGCTATGTTCTTCTATGTTCTTTTAATTACAAATAAATCTACTACTATATTCATATTTTGTTTGGCCTAAATCATTAGCACTAAGTTTCACTGGTATTTGTCTGAAAAAGAAAAGACAATTAGTCTCTTTTGAGTTGAACAGAAGAATATTCCATTTTATCTTATTGTACATTTTTCATATAGGTACTATTAATTGAACTCGGTGTGTAAATTACCCAAGATTTGTCTACTGCCAAGCAGTAAATTTTAATTTTGACACTGGCTATTTCTGATCCTCCATGAATGTTCACACACATTCAACATTTGATCAAATTTGATATCTCATCTATGTTTTTTTGAAATGAAATAGAATAAAATGTGTTTCACACTTTTTAATTTGAAATTGTATAGTAGTTTATATATAGAAGCTAATCTGGTGTTGGAATACACTATGAGTAATTCAGAGAAACTTAGTATAATATATTCTGCAGAATTCTTCCGATAGATATTAGAATTCATATCAGTTTTTCCATTCTTCTTTCCGTGCCATAAAGAAGGCGTAAAATCAGTTATTAAAACATCACTCAGAAGAAATAATTTAAATTAATGAGACAATGTGATTTTATAACTTGCTTATTGAAGTTACACTTTGCACAAGATGAATAATTTTATTTTATTTTTTTTTTTTTTTTGTGGTGCCGGGGATCAAACTCAGGCCCTTGTGCTTCCAAGGCAAGCACTCTAATCACTGAGCTAAATCCCCAGCCCCAAGGTGAATAATTTTAAATTAAGATATAATCATTTGGAACAGAGTTCTAAACATCAATGCTCAATATCAACATGAGAATGAACATATTAATCATCCACATATTTATTGTTCAGTCTCATAGTAATTTACCACAGAATTTGAAGAGTACAAATGCCTCTAATCTGCTAAACTACAATAAGTACAGCAACCTGATCAAATACAGCACACTGTCTTTTTCAACCCTTCCTTAGTAGCTGTACTCATTGATGTAACTGATTTTAGTGGTAAGAATTATTTTTTTCTGATTCATCAAAATTATCTTCTGAAGTTTTGTCCACGCACAGATTGACTGAATAAATACTAGTTTAAATTTGGAAACTGGTGTTCCTATTAAAAGGGATGAGTAAACCTATAAAAACTGGTCAGATAATAAAGTAATTTATCTGTTAAAGATACATACATTGTTTAAAACAGAGAAGTAATAGCTAACAGAGCGAGCCCCGGATGTTACAGTGGCAGGAAAGGGGAGCTGTGTGCTGACTTTGCCAATGAGCTCTCCATGTCTTTGGGATGTTTCTTAGCAGATGGTTAACCTCCCTGCTGCCTGGGAGGTTAAGGAAGGATTTCAAGAAGGAAATGGATTTTCTTTGTCCAGCCTTGTTACTGTTTACATTTTTTTAAAATCCTGGCTGTATATCACCTTAAAAAACAAGATAGAGGTTGTTAGAGTTTGCAATCTATATAAAAAGATCTTCTAATACGTGCTTGCTCTGTGCAATTTCAAGACTCACCAAGGGCTGGGGATTTAGCTCAGTGGTTAGAGTGCTTGCCTTGGAAGCACAAGGCCCCAAGTTCAATTCCTAGCAAAGACTTACCAAGTTTCTGTTTCCTGACATGGTAATTAGTTGAAATTGCAACAAAAGAAAGATCACAAATTTATCCAACAAATCTTACAGTATGAACTTTTTACATAGTGATTTTGAAAAGGCTTGTAACTGTCTAGCTCCTTTACATAGTATATGACTGTAATAATAAAAATATCATTTAAAAATCAAGGTTCCTAAAAAGGATTTAAAAATTGCCAAAATTCCTTGTTAGTGCTTGATGCTTTTTCCTTTTTCCTTTTAGCTATCACACGGGATCGAATGTAAGTAATTTAGATGCCAGATCCAATTTTAGACATAGATTAAAGGTTTATGGGAAAAACAAAAAAAAGTAATAAATAATTTGAAAGCTGATTCAGCCATAGTCTTATGGTGTTTTCATTATGGCTTCTTGATTCCTTGTTGGTTTGGTTGGTTTTCTTTTTTAATTCACTGGTGGAGGCTGAACCCAGGACCTCACACATGCTCTAACACTGAGCTGTGTCCCAGCCCTGCTGTTTAATTCTTAGTAGTAATATGTTGATAGTAAATGAAAAACATATTTTTCAGTTGTTTACTTACAGAAGAACAAGGCCACAGAAATGCTGGTTTTTAGAGAAGGAATTCTTCCATTAACTGAGCTGCGGACGACTCCTCAGGGAAACTTCTGCTGTCTGCGGTAGTGTCCTGCTAACTTTCCTTCCCTGTCTAAATAGTTGTATTACCTTTCTATTGATGCTGTTACAAATTGTGACAAACATATTGCACTAAATACAATTTTGTTTTTATTTAGTTCTGAAGGTGGGACATTTAAAATTATTCTCAGTGGACGAGAATCACAGTTTCAACAGCATCGGCTGCTTTTGAAGTCTCCAGGGGGAAAAGCTTTTTCCTTCTTCTTCTTCTTTTTTTTTTTTTTTTTTTTTTTTTTTTTTTTTTTTTTTTTTTTTTCCTCTTTAATTTTTTAGAAGTCACCTATATTCCTTGGCTCCTTTCTCCTATCAATTCAATCTCATGCTTCTGTTCTCACATCTAATATTTTCTCTTTAACTCCTGGTTTCCTTTTGGAGGAACTTTTGTAATTGTATTGGGCCCACTAGTGTAATCTGGAATAATTTTCCTACGTTAAGATCATGAATTTAGCCATATTTACAAGGTCCTCTTGTCACACATGTTTAAGGGACTGAGAAGTGGATATCTTTTAGGTGTCGCTGTGCAGTCTACCAGGTACCCCACAAATAAGGGTAGTGGAAAATACCTCTATATATAAAAGCATTTAATGTCTTCTCTTCTAAAATAGAAGGCGTGAGGAACTATATACCCAAAATTATTTTTTCAGGTGGAAGTTAATCCTGCTATTAGCATTTTATGCATTTCTGGTTTTCATCCTTTCAGTTTAGAGAATTTATATCTTGTGAAGGTAGTAATGGGTAATAAACTGCCTTATTGCCTTCTTAAGTTATAACCACCATTTTTAGGGTAATTTAAAAATCTCATAATCAGGTCCTTTATAAATTCCACTGAGTTTATAACACGGCTCAAGTTTAAAGCTTCATATAGCTACCAATTATACTAAATAAAGAATATTGAAACAATAAAGGGGTGCAGTCTTCTGAGTCCAAAATGCAGAGGTGTGACTCTGATTAGGAACAAGGAATAAGTTGTCTTATATTTTATATTAACAAGAGGCTCAGAATTGGAATGAAGCATTCATATAATTATCTTCCAAACACGAAGCATATTTTTCTATGTGCAATACATTAGAAAGAAATAATAATTTCCAACTTCATAGTAAAGTTGAAAAGGTGGTTCAAAAACTTCCATTTTAACATATAGCTTTGTTCAAAGAGATCAGCAAACTTGAGTACTTGTTAGTACAGGGCTAATTTAAAGGTGTCTTTCCTTTAATGGATGACTTTTTTCACATGTATGTTTACTATTGAAGCAAATGTAGTGTATTAAACTTTTGTATATTTCATAATTCTAATTTTATTACTTCTTTGATATTTCTTTTTTCTCTGTATTTTGTGGTTTTTTTTTTCTGTCCCATTTCTTCACTTTTTTTCTTTCTCTTACCTTATAATTTTGAGTGTTTTTCTTTCTCTTCTTCATAGGACTATACAGATACATGATATGTAGTTTATTTTTCTTACTATTACTGTTGCTACAAATGGTACTTGTTAGTAATATATATGGTTAATCATTTCTCACAGTTTTAATGATGACTTTTAACATATTTACTTATGTATGTACACATAAATATTTATGTATACATATGTATATCTATTAAATTATTGCAAAACCATAGGATACAGGTTTTGTCCAAACTATAATGCTGTGAAAGAAATTTCATGTTTAAAATTTTCTTTTAGATATAGTTACTTAACATCTTTAATACAATAAAAGGATAAATAATGTTTACAAACATCTAAGTAACTATTTCCACAAGATAGAACTTAAAGCTCATCTGTTCTATATTTTGTGTTTGTTATAAAGCACTTGCCTCTAATTCTTTTTTTTTTTTTTTTTTTTTTTTGTACCGGGAATCGAACTCAGGGCCTCATGCTTGCGGGGCAAGCACCCTAACTACTGAGCTAAATCCCCGGCACTTGCCTCTAATTCTGAAATTCAGTTTTAATTACTAGAGGACTATCGACTTGAAATATTGAGAGTATGAATGCTTGAAAGAAAAATTGCATGGATTAGAATGTTCGTTGAGCAAACCATTTCTTCACTTAAATGTGAGAACTATGCTTGTCATTAAATTGCTGACTGATTTAGTTCTGAAAACAGTGAAGATAATTATAGAAAGAAATATATCCAAAATCGTTGTTCTTTGCAAAATCTATTTGTAATTAAAATAAACTTAGGAACACAATTGCAAATATATCATTCTTCCACACTGCTATTATTCTGTAATGATAATGAAGGAATTTTCATATTTGTTTTTGTTCAAACACCATTTCTTAGGCCCTTCCTTCCATTCTATCTACCTGTCCATCATACGAGTATGATTATTAGTATTAGCTTTCTATTACTGTTGTAACAAGCTACCGCATTTTTGGTGGATCTAAAGCATTGTGAATTTATTATTTTTCATTTCTATAGGCTAGGTGTCTGATGTGGGTTTCACTGGAATACAATTAAGAATGTGTGAGTGCTGCAACTCTTTCTAGAGATTGTAGGGGCAGATCATTTTCCTTACCTTTTGTAGCTTTTAAAGAAGATCCATAGTTCTTGGCTTGTGGGTCTCTTTCCTGTATCTTCGAGGCGAGTCTTATTTTTCCTTCTCACTGTATCTTCGAGGCGAGCCTTATTTTTCCTTCAGCATTGTACCTCCCTCTGATAGGAGAAAGGGAGGCTTGTCCAAATTTAAGGATCCACGTGATTTGATTGGATGCACTTAAGTAATCCAGAATAATTGCTCTGTTTAACTGACTCGTCCCTTTTGAAGTGAGTATTAACTAATCTATCTCCAATGAAATCATGTTTTATAACAAGCCGAGTATGGTCAGTTCCTTATCTGGGGCTAGAAGAGAAAGCGAGGAGCTAAGAAGTGTTCATTGAAATTGACAGCACCCAGACAGGGACACCACCTGTTCAAATGAGCCCACTCACCATCTCAAAGAAATCTGGGTTTCAATTTACTTTCATAACAGGACATGTCAGTAGGTCACAGAGGAGACATCAGCAGGACATAAGCAGTCCTTTGAGGACATAGCAGGTTACAGAGGACACAGAAGAGCCATCAGTGAGCCCTGAGCCCAACATCTGTTCAACCCACACTCTCAAAAAACACTATAAAAAAGTCTCTTAGCCTGTAAGAGACGCCATATCTGTTCTGCTCACCCAGCGTGGTCCCTCTCAGGTCTAGCAATAAACCTGTTTGGACTGTTGAGTTTGCATTCTTCTTTCCCACTCATCTGGTGCTGAAACTCAGGAGTAGGAGCCAGGAGCTCTTTTGCAACCTAGGAAGCAATGGGCAGAAGCTGTTCGACCTGGGTTTACTCCTAGATCCCGAGAGCCTCCCCCACCCTCATTTCCTCTCCTTCCAAAGAGTCAGGTGCATGGGCTCAACTGCCCTCCAAGGCAGGATTGCAAGGCTCTGGCCAAGGCTACACTTTGATGAGCACTCAAAACTCCCAGAGGCCACTTTCAATCCCTAACTGCCTGACTGAGTAACCAACTCTCCCTTCCCCACCGCAAAACCCTCCTTTTTTGTAAACTCCAGTCCAGGAACTATCCTCGCAGACCTCAAACCAGACATTCACCACCGGCTGCTAATCCAGCGCCTCTCCACTTCCAGCTTCCAACCTGACAACATCAAGCCTTTACTCCCCTCTACCCTCCTCTGTTGATGAATTTGATTCTGCTGATGATCTCTTGCCCTGTCGTCTCCCACTTCCTCAACAACCTCAACCAGGCCCTCTACTGTCCAACCGCCAGCCCCTCCCTTCTCCAAGCTGGCCCTCCCCTCCTCTCCAACATCCAGCAGCTTGCCTGCCTTCTCCAGCCCAGCCCCCTCCTCAAACTCAGCCCTTTCCCTCAGAAATGCTCTTGCATTCTTACTTCTCACCAGATACCTCCTCAGACCACTTCTCATCCCACCCTACCCTTCCATGAGGCAGCAGGTGTGGGAAGCCCATTTGCATTCACGTTTCTTTCTCAATAAACTGATCTAGAATGTTTCCAACAAAGAATGAGTTTTTTCTTAGAAAACCCCAGAAATTCAGAAAAGAATTCCTCCTACTCACTCAAATGTAGGACCTCACTTGGGAAGATATTTACCTTATCCTCTTGTCCATCCTTACTGATGACTAGAGGGAGCATATTTAGTAGGTGGCTAAAAACCACGCTGATGACTCCACTTCCAACACTCTGATAGGCACACTGAGACAGCACAAGTGGTCCCCGGGGCTCAATCCCGAGACCCAAGTAGGCTCTCACATCAACTTGGTGACTCTGGTAGGACAGACTGCTATTGTATGATCACTTGCCTCCTGGCAGGAATGAAAAAATAAATAAATAAATAAAAATAAGCAGGTCAACTATGAGTACTGCAGAGAAATCACCCAGGGCAGATGAAAACCCAGCTTTTGTTATGAACTCCTTTACAGAGACCATGATTATATATGCAAATACCCACCCTACCTCTCAGGAAGGTCTAATTCTTCTATACCTCCGCTTCATCTCCCAATCTTATTCAGACATCTGCAAAAAGCTCCAAAATATTAGAAAACAGACCCCATACACCACAGACGACCCTTATAAACCTTGCATTTAAACTTTTCAACAAACAAAATGAGGAACAGAGAACTCTAAAAGAAAAACAGACTAAAGCCAAGTATCAAATCCTGGCCTTCCTAATTTCATCACCAGTCACAAACCCCGCAGAAGCCTCCACTTCACACCTGCCCAGCAACTATTTGCACTGCAGCAATCTGGGCCACTGAGCAAAAGCTTGCCCTAATCCCAGGCCTCCTGCAAAGCCTCATCTGAACCGCAGATAGTGGGGATTCTGGAAAATGAGTTACACCCCCCATTTTAAAGAAACAGGTTTCATCTTACTTAGGTCACAGAAGTCATGTAAGCAGGTCACAAAGGACACAGAGGACACACCAGCAAGCCATAAGCCTGCTGTTTGTACAACCCACCCCCTTAAAAACCTCCCCACCACAAAAAAAAAAAAAAAAAAAAAAAAAAGCTATAAAAAACCTTCTTAACCTGTAAGAGACGCCTTCTGTCTTGCTCCCACAGACAGGTCTCTCTCTGGTTTCGTAATGAACCAGCCTGGACTGTCAAGTTCACGTCCCTTCTTTCCCACTCAGAAATCATTAGAATTTTCTTAGAAAGTGCATTTATAAAATTGGGCTGGGGATTTAGCTCAGTGATTAGCGTGCTTGCCTTGCAAGCACAAGGCCCTGAGTTCAATTCCCAGCACCAAAAAAATAAAATAAAATAAAATAAAATAAAATAAAATAGACTAGTAGCATCTGATAATTGGTGCCTAGGTGCCTAGAGGAAAACATCAAAACATTTAGTATGGATGCCAAAGTTTCCTTACCTAACTCCCTAAGCCTCATCGCTTTATGGTTGTTCCTGCCCCTTATGCTTTAAACTTATGGAACTAGATTTAAAGTCGAAATAAATGACCCTTGGTAAAGGATGTGTTAGTGATAACTTTGTAGTATAACTTGGTGTAAAAGTGTACCAAGCTGTTTTCTATTCCAGGTGACCACTGATCAAGGTCCATAGATGCATACCTGTTGCAAGAATGACACGTGAGATAGATTAGCCTGAAAGGATTTAACCTATGAAGAACAATGATGAAAAAGCAATTAGCAGATTCTTTCTGAAATTGAGTTCTGAGAATATAATGATAGTTGGCGCCTTGATTGCAGAGGACTTAAGGCAGAACGCCAGTTTATATGTGGAAACCTACAAAATAAACTCAAACCAGATTGGCCTTCCGATAATTCTCTTACCTCCTTGTGATTATTGTTATTGTTATTATCACTAAATTCTTATTATTTACAGTAGTACAGTTCATTGCTACTGTCTTTTTTCATGCTACAGCACCAACAATTTCACTTAACATTAGTTTCACTCCATCACTGCAAATTCCAACAAGGGGAGAAAGAAATAATATCTTCTTGTTATTATGAAAGAAGCCTTAAGACGTCCTTCTTCACCTTAAAGGCTCTTGATGCTTCTGGAGACACTATAAACCACACTCTGATACGTGTTCCTTCGTCGAAAATGTATCTGAACTATTTGAGGTAAAGGAATCATTAGTGTTTTTTCAATGACATTTCCTAATTAGAATGAGTTACTGAGATTTAAAGAGCTTACATGCTGCTAACAGTAGTAGGGCTTCAGATTTTTTGTTTTGTTTTGTTTTGGGTTTTTTTTTAAACTTTGTTCATTTTGTTTTGTTTTCTTAACCAGGGTCTTTCTGTAGAGTTCATGCTGGCCTGGAACTTGCAGTAATCCTCTTGACTCAACCTCACAAGTGCTGGGATCTCAGGCATGCGGTACCAGGCCTGTCTAGAAAAACATTTTATAAAGGGAAATGTTTATATGATTTGAAGAGAAACCAGAGCACTAGAAAAAAATTTTAAATACTTGATTAAACAATGGTTTTAAAACTCAGAGCATCTCTTTTGGGATTTGCCATTTCCAAAGGAATATAATTATTACAATCTGTTTAAGGTACCTGTAACTAGACTGTGAGGTTGTTGTGAAAGACACCACTTTAGAGACTCAAGTAAGAGCTACATTATGTTTTGTCCTGTGAGTCTGGCATGGAATTCCTGGCTGTCACTTTAAAATGAAAGTTTGTATCAATGCGTCCTTTGTCAGCGCAGTGGGATAATAAGGTTTAGACATCCATTTTAGCTGAGGAGTTATATGACAGCATAATCTTTTTGAATGAAACATCCATGTATATTCTGAGTGTATTAGTTACTTTTCTCTCATTGCTGAGACAAAATACCCAACACCCAAAGTTAGGGAAAGAAAGGTTTATTTAGCTCACAGTTTGTAGAGGTTTCAGTCCACAATCAGCTGAGTCCAAGGCAGGGTGGCAGGGCAGACAGGCAGAAGGTAGTAAGGTAAGCAAGGGATGCAAGGAAGGGAATAGACAAGCCTCTTTCTGTCTTGTATTTTATCCAGGATATCTACCCTTAGGGTGGGTAGCACTCCCACCCTTAATCCCAGCACCCTTAATCCTAGTATCACATCCTGATCCCAGCAGAATTATGCCAAACCAATCAGTGGACCTATTTAGTAATCACACACTCCAGATCCAGCCACATCTGGAAACACCCCACTTATGACCACATGAGACTTTGGAGGGACATCTAGACACAAACAATAACACTGAGAAATTATTTTCTCATCCACACTGCTCAAATGGCCAATGATTTAGGAAATATTTCTAAAAAGACTTTATTATACTACTGAGCATTAAAAACTAACATTTTATTTAGTTCATATTATTTTTCTTCTATGAATTTCTTTACGATCTGTTATGGCTAATGTAGATAACTTCTAAAGTTATTTTGATTTTTCGAGGAATAGAAAGAGTCCTCTTCTAAGTGGAATTATTCAACTTAATTCAATGACTCTTTTTGACTTTCGCTCTACTGTCCAAGGAATAGAGTTTCCAGTTTTAAAGTATTATAAATTATTTTCAATGTGGCAAGAAAATTAATATTTTATGTATGGAATATATGATTTCTCCTTAGGAAAAATAATTTATAAGATTAGCTTTTATTTACAAAAGTTTAAATGGATAGAAAAAGCGTGACTTGACAATTCAGCTGTATGACTCTTTGTATTTTGTGCTTTTTTTTAAAGTTGGAAATGACTTATATGCTTTAGATATATAGTATATATATCTTAAATTGTGCTTGATTTGGATGATACTTAAACCAATTTACGTTAAATTTCTTGGTTTCTCAGATTGTCAACTCGATCAATATTTGCTCAAAAATAAAGGTTGAACACCTACTATATTTACTCTCCTGTGCAAAGTGATCTCAGGCTACAAATGTAAAAAGCTGGACTTACACTCATGCGGGAAGATAAAGGAAACAGCGTCATATATGAGGGTGTTGCTGCCATTGTATTCTTGGGCGAACCTCATCCGTTTAGGAGTCAGAATACATTTAACATTTTTGCCATGGTAATTACTTCAAGGAAACCATTTCTAAATTAATCTGTTAATGGTGTAAAAGAGATCAGGATCGTTCAACTCTGTTGTAACTCGGAGCACAGTTTCACAGTAAGGGGAGGAAACAGCTATTGCCAGGATGAGAATGAACAATGTGATTGTGTTAGATTGATGCTTTTGACTATTTCTGAAGCCGCCATAAGACTACAACTGATACTTGTGGAAGGTGGAACCCTCAAAGACCAAATATCCATAACCAAAGTATCCCGATGTATCTGGGCTCGTCTTCCTCTTTGATTTTCAGAAACGTTTGTCAGTATATTCTTTTGTTTTGTTTTGTTTTGTTTTGTCTTTTTAGTGCTGGGGATTGAACTTAGGGCCTTGTGCCTGCAAGGCAAGCACTCTAACCACTGAGCTAAATCCCCAGCTCCAGTATGTTCTTATTTTTAAATTAGCTTTTTTTTAAGTAACACTTGAAAATCACTAATAAATCATCAAAAGACAAAGATGCTTGAGAGAAATTAATTCTGGCAGAAAAACATCCAGTGGAAAAGAGGTCAAATGAGAGTATTTATTGGCTAAGTCAGTGTTGCAAATTCAAATACTCTAACTAGAGAGACCTAAACTAATGGAGCAAATCGAGTGTGAGATGAATTAGCAAATATTACTCAGGGGACTGTTCACACGTATGAATGCTAGTGATATAGTTTCATTTTCATGAAGTTATTTTTGGAAGATTAAATAAGATACTGTGTGAAAGGTGCTTGGAAAAGAAACAGACACGACACAGTAAATAAGCAAAAAATATTGTTAGCAATGAAATGATATCAAGACACGTGGCATTCAAAATCATAGCTCACTTCTGTTATTTACAGTTGAACAGATGATACAATGAGGGTGTATGGCTAGAAGTCAAGTGAGCTATAGGTAAGTGAATGTTACCCACGAATTAGGGGAATAAAAGACAAATAAGAAGTCAAAATTAGAATGGTTGATATGGACGTTTGAATAGAACAATAATAAATGGATAAAAATACGAAAAAAAGTTAAACACAAATAGAAAATGTTGAGGGACAAATTCGGAACATTATTTGGTTGTTCATATATAGCAGGAACACCTTTAACTCAGCTTAAATTTTATCTCTGTCATATAATGTATCCTCAACGTCAGCCAAGTTAATTCCCTACAGTTTCAAATTCTCTTTCTGAAATACAGACATGTTAATAGCAAGTTTCTTTTAGGGTTTATATGAGGCCGAAGAGGTAATACATGAAAGACGTTTAATTGAAAGTTTGGTAGGATGTATTAAATATATTTTATTAAACTTATTGTTGTTATTTTGTGCAGAAGAAAGAAGACCCAATAAATAAAAATGAAAGAAAGAAAGAAAGAAAGAAAGAAAGAAAGAAAGAAAGAAAGCACACACAGTTTTGAAGCTGCCAACAAGATAACAAAATTACAAAATAAAAGAAAATGTAGATATATACAGTAAGGGAAAAATCAATGATTGTAGAAAATATCAAAGATAAAGAATACAGAGAGCAAGACATTGTGCCGGGTAGGTCATCAGACAATTACATAATATTTTTACTGAGGGTACAGTTCTCAATTTGGAAGTAGGGGAAGAAGCCACATAAGTAAGGGATTATTAAGGACAATGGTGGCAACGACAGATAAATCTGTAGAATGCATCTGATTATTTGAAATTAGTACTAAAAGCAAGTGGAGAATATATGGGACAAATCTGGTAAAGATGTTTTTTTTTTTTAATTTTTAATTTTAGTGAAAGAGAGACCTAACCATGTTGCTACACAGAAAGAAGAGGTCTCAGTAGAAAGAGAAGAAGGATAGTGATGGATGTGCAATGACAGGAAATGTAATGTGGAGGTTGCCTTTCATTGCCATGAGGCAACGCCATGAGGAAGACAACTCTTTTAAAATAGGAATAGCAAAGAGGCAAAACATTTTAAAGAAATGAGAAATTTTGCTGATGGCTGTAAGCTACAACCATGGAGCTCATATTTCATGACGGTATCCTTCTTGGTAAACGTAAATGGTTGGCCAGTGTTTTGAACGTAAGGGATAGGGTGTATTTACTGAATCAGAAAGTCTTAGATGAGTGCCTTGAAAAGAAACAATGGCGTTCTCAAGAGATGAATAAAAAGAGAGTCCAACTGAAGTCAACTATTTATTACATATGACATTAGATCTTTTAGGTCTATTTAAAATTTTGTTCTAGAAACCCTTTTCTTGAATGCAATGTCTTAATATTGATATGGAAGAATAGTGGAGTTTTAAACAAAATACTTAATTATCGTGGGGCATTATGGTTAACTATTCTGAAAATGATTGAATTTGTGATTGAGGCAACACACTAATAATGAGTAGAAATTGGAGTGAGAGAACAGACGGAATTGGAGAACTGAAAAAAGGTCAAATTATATTTCTAATCTGTGTGAGAGATAGAAATCAACAGTGAAAGATCTATATTGTGTTCATACTGTATTTGTTGCAGAATGTCTGCAAAATGCGGACTCTCCATCACCCTCTACATCTATTGCTTTGATGTAACCCTACTGTACCTCCCATCGAGAGGTAAATTCTCTTACCTTTCTCTTTGCATCGGATTTGGATTGGCAAATAGAAATAATGATATTATGCCGATTTTAAGATTACCTATTGAGTAGACTTACACGCTTTCATCATCTCTCTTGTTCTTGTACCTTCACTGTAAAAATATGCCTTAGCCTGCTTTTGAGATATTAAATGTATGCAACAGAATAGTTGACCCACTGGTACTAGTCAGTCTCAAGTAGGTGAGATGCCAAAATTCAGCAGAGGTGCCAAACACAGAACAAAACCCAGATTTGAGTGTCTTTCTTCAATCCTAGCTCAAGACAGTAGCATCATGTGGTGAGTTCGAGACAAAATAGCCCTCGCTGGAGTATGCCGGCGGGCGTTGTGGGCATTGTGGGCATTGTGGATTTGCATTCTACAGCCTACATGTGCTGATGAATGATGTAGCATTTATCTTTGACAAGTTAAATATGAGTTTCTTGAAATATGCTTTATGTGGAATATGTCTTGCCATTTCCTGTGAAAATTTGGGTGTATCAGATTCCTTTACAAAGTATGTTTCTACAATGTGCATGGGACGTAGTGTGACCGACTCAGAGTATTACCGAATCAACTCTTACCATGCATTTAACACTACCGATACAGTCAATATTTGATTATCCATTTAGTAACACGTTGATGCTGTTGAGGTTTCCACAGAGAAAAACGTAAGCTATTCTGTGTCTCCAAGATATAAGATGCTGTGTTTTAGCTCCCTGCTGTAACTAAGAGAAACTATAATTTAAACACTTTGAGATGCTTCATATGATCTTTTAAAGTAGATAGTGCTTTTGGCATAAGATAAACCTATTCAATAGATCCAGTTCTACTACTTGCATTATATTACCTTACTCAGATAAATTTATTTCTTGGACTGTGAATTTTTTGGCTTCAAAATAGATGAAGTATGTCTACTCAATAGTAGACACAAAATAAACACCAAATATGTTGCACTTACAGGTTTTTTAAGGATCCACTTCAAAAACTTTGGTGATTTTCATCTTATAATTTCAGTTTAAAAAATGTTTTAGTTACACAATGGTTCCTTCTGAAAACAAATATTTCGGTTATAACTGTATTTGTCATTACATCTATTTTATGTATGTTATTTACTGCTTTAGTATTTCCATAGAATATAAAGTTTATGAAAGTACATAAATACATCAAAATACTATAACAATATATATTGTGAAGGGATTATAAAGGCAGGGGAATAAATATAGAAATGAATCTAAAATAGAAATAGTTTAGTCATATTTTGTTTCTAACTTTCTCCCTGATGGTACCAAATTAGAAGAGAAAATAGAATAAGGGGATGACCCAATGTCTGTAAAGAATAAACTAGTTTTTACCAAAGAGGACACCGCAGCATAGTAAGAAAACTTCTCTGCCACATTTTAAAGTAAACACAGCTTTTCATTGCATAGTGCTACTTCTTACAGATTATGGCTAATAGACTTATTCTAAATCATAATTTAATAAAGCTGTTGAACCAGTGCAACAGTACTGTATATATCAAAGTACCTGAGGAATAAACTACAGAATCTTCAAGCTATTTTCCTATGTACTCTTTTCTCTTAATCTTTGATATTAAGCAGTATGAGTTTTATATGTTGTGACAAAAACTAGAGTGCAGGTCATCTGTATCAGAAGCCAAATATGATAAATTTTCCAGTGAGCCAAAACTGACGTAGTACTACCAGACCCGAGGAAGTCATCAAAGGCACATTCTAACACATAAACCCAGCACAACACTCACAAACGTGGAGGGTCAAAGGCAGGATGTGCTCATTGGTAGTGTTCAGATTTTCTTTAGTGATTGATTTCCAGTCTGCCTCGTGCTCAGGTAAATAATAGTTTTTCTTACAGCACAGTCATTACTATGTCAGTAGCTATTCAAATTTGACTGTGGAACACGTTAGATCATTTGAACATTAGTTTAATAGAAAAATAGTGTATTGCTCATTCTCTTGATCCTACTATTAAATGATTTATCTGTACTTCCATTTTTCTTACTTAAGTGGTTTTCTTCATTTGCATTTTCTGTCATTTATTTTTCCTTTTCATCAAAAAGACTTTATGAAACATCCATGTCTCTGCCCTTTACCAAGTGCTGTTTTAGAGAAACAGTCCTCTCATTTGAGAATTTGCATTGTAAGTCAGTGATATCAACAGGCACATATAAGGCACACTGACTAAAAAAGAAAATCGTCAGTACTGTAAAGCTTTAAGCTACAGGCAGGCACGCGTTTCTTTGGAAGGCTTCTTCCTGAAACCCACAACTTCGCGTCTTTTTGACATTTCTATGCTTTTCCTTTCCCAGTCAGTAATACCACATTCACATAGCACAGAATTTGCGTGAGATGTCTCCTAGACATTTTAACCAGTTCATTCACTGTGTCTTATGAACTGAATCTTATTTGTAAACTATTTGTCCATTAATAACACCTTAATTCTGCTGGTTCTATAGTATAAGCTGAAGGCTGCTGCTGTTCCTCTGGGCACAGCTCCATCCTCTGAGCCAGACGCTACTCTACTTACGTCAAGGTACAAAAATCTTATTTACTAGTTCTTGGGGCCTTAAAATCATGACAGTTTCATAGCAGAAATACTGGGCATGCTGTAGTACAGGTTGCCAGATAGATTCTTGTATCAATTCCCCATGAACTGCAGCTGCTGACCGCTTTTTGCATGCACACCAATCCATCTGCAATTTTATTATTGTGGGTTCATTTTGAAAAATGTAACTGCTAAATTCTCCAGTATTTACCACAGTGGAAGTTGTGGATATGAGGACAAATATGTGCATATAATGTCTCTGATTTGAAAAAAAAAAAAAAAAGGCAATTTTTTTTTTTTCATATTAACCTACTGTTCTTTTAAGGTAGGTCACATCACCTGTGAAGTAGTCAGCTCAGAATTTATGTGAAATGTTGAATTGTTGATATTCATCCATTAGGTATTTGAGTGTCAACGTTTGGAAATATGCTATGAAAATACTACATTAATTATTTCTTAATATACAGCCATATTACTATTATTAGAATTTTATTAGTTGAAAATGATAAAAATTCATAACAAAGTGGTTGAAGCAAATCAATCCACCAATGTATTTGATCTATGTTTATCACATATCTGTTGTCTTCCTAAAAGTCTTGAGAAAAGTGGCCAATATAGCTTCTGGGAGTATAGACCACCTCTGCTGAGAGACCAGGGCTCTTGCCAGATGATGGGCATACAGATGCTGAGGATGTAAACAAGTATCCAGTGTAATGATGCAATTAGAAACACTGAATAAATTAGTATTCTCACCCGTGTGCAATAGTGTAGAATAAAGCACAATAGAAAAGCAACTAGCTGTGAGGATTAATGTATATTTGTGCTCGTGGGTTGACACCTTTTTATTCATATTATTCCTAGTCTCAGAAGGGAATTGCATTCCAAAAAAATTCTCAGATCTAAAGAGAACTGATGTATTTCACTCTAATTAAAATTTAACCTTTTAGCTAAATTCTATTAAAACTGAAAATTTATTCTATAATCCCTAGGGATGCACTTTGCATGTTATATTATTAATATGATTACAGGAAATTTATAGAATATGTCTGAATAATTAGCTGAGACTTCAACAAAAATGTATGCAAATTTGCCTAACATTGATATAATCCTGAGAAGTATCCTCAATAATTTTGCTTTTTATTATGTTAATGGTCAAGATCAATTGAAACATGAAATAAATGGAAATTTATGGACTTTTATTTAGTATAAGCGCTCCTAGTTTGACAAGGCAAAATACATAGGAAGACCGTGTGGATTTGGGTTTAATATGTAGAAGAAATTGGTAGACATTTGGTTACAAGTGACTTTTTTTCAAGGGAGGAACTTATTTAAAAAATATCATAAACTCAGTCTGAGTTAATTTCAGGCTTTGGGTTTAATTAAGGCAACCACACTGCAGTTTTTCCAAGACTCAGTTTTATTCTATTGTCTTGGGTCCCATCTTGTCCTAACATTGTCCCTAAGCTTGACAGTTGTTTGGTAGTGAAACTTCATTAATTGCTGCATTATATTAGGTATGTGAACAGGTTGTCTGAATCCTCATTACGTTAATGTTTTAATTATTTTTGAGACAGAGCCTCACTACGTTGTCCAGGCTGGCCTCAAAAACCTGCACTGCAGCAATCTCCTTGCCTCAGCCTCCCTAATAGCTATGATTATAGAAGTCACCACTGTACCTGGTCCTGATTTTTACATACTGTTTCTGTTGTTGTGGGAGTTGCTTGTGCAATTAATGGTATTCTGTGGCATAATATTTGAATGAAACACAACCAGCAGCACTCTATATTTCTTTTTCCTCTTCTCTCACATAAAACATAATTAACATATCGAGATCAAACAAAGCTTGCAAAGTACTATTAAAGGGTTGTGTCCTCCCTCACCAGAGGATAGGAGCAGTTATACTCATCGCAGTCTTCAACGTTACTGCCCCTCAAGGCCTATTTGTGTAGCAGCTCGTTGTACCTTGACCCTTGCGTGGCCTGCTAGGGAAGTGAAATCCCCCTTAACAGCAAAACTCTCGGATTGTATAGGAATTCACGTGGAAAATAGAACCTGAAGAGTCTTGCCACTGAGATAGCTGTATGAAAGTTCTTGTTAAAGTGAGTTTTGAAATGTAGAACAGGCACATAAAATTACTTCTTTTATGTAACTTTCCCCTCACTTCTCTCTTCTCCCTGCTTCCCTCTTCTTTCCTTCTTTCCTTTTATTTTTTTCCCTTTTGCTTGTTTTGCAATGGAATGCTTTTTGCAGAAATATACTCCCAAAATTTATGTTTAATAAAGAAAACATATTGCTTTATTGTATATATCATTCTCAGAAGAAATTTAAGAACAAATATATGGATATACTGTGATTTTTGTTATATATATACATTGTATATTGATGAACTCAGGATATTTAAGTCAAATATTTATCTTCATAAGTACAGTTGTTTGGGTTCACGTGATACAACAGGAGGAGAAGAGAGATGCTGGATTAATAGGTACCCAACTATTATTTATCAAAGTGTTCAACCAATAGAACAATAAAAACTTCAGTTTTAAAATCAGTAAATTTCACTCACTGAAACAAGTTTTGCTAACAAACCAGAAAACAGTTAAATTTATTCTTATAAAAACAAAGGAAGAAGAAATGAATTATATTTTACTAGGATAAGTACAATATAAAACTTAGAATCTGAAGGTCTATAATATATGGAATATCTTACTATATGGGAGAAGTTTCTTCATAGCTTATATTTTAAATTGGATAACTTTATGTTCTTTGTTAAACTGGAACCCAATTGATGAAGTACCTGATTTCTTTTAAATTTAGGGAAACATAAATAAATTATAGAGACAACTTATTTTATGTGCATTTTCTACTAAAATATTTATCAAAGAAAGGTATATTGAATGTAGGCACTGGTTAGTCTTTTTTAAAAACCTTTGGAGTGAAATATTTATACATTTAAAAATAAAAAGAAAGAATAAGAATGTACTCCATTTCGCTGAATTTAATTTGCTCTTACCACGTACCTCAGCACCTTTAGAGATAGTATTTTCTTCTCTAAAAGTATTAAAAAATATTGTGGTTGAGAGAGAACAGTCATTTGAAGCTGGGGGCAATTTCAAACTTGTTAATCATAAAGTGTTGCTTGGAAGATGACTTGTGAAAAGTTTAAAGTCATATAAAAAACAAATTCTTCACAAAACGCACTTATTGTAAACAACATAGACATAGCTAAGTTTCTGTAACCTAAATTTGTACAAAGCCTAAGTATAGAATAAAACTCATTCTGTTTATGTATTTTTAAAACTTAAAAATTAAAACAATGAAAACTTTTTACTAAATCTATATGTATATATACATGTATATAATGAATTGTTTTTGTTTTTGATGTTTTTGAGAGAGTCTCCTGTTATAGTCTAGGCTGGTCTTGAACTCACCGTGGACCCCTGACTGGTCTGGAACTCGTGGCAATCCTCCTGCCTCAGCCTCCCAAGTGCTGGAATTAGAGATGTGCACCACCATGCCTGGTCATGTAAATAATTAGTGTTTAGAAATAACTAAAAAAAAAAAATAGATTAACAATTTTAGGGACACAAATATTTTTAAAACTTGGTAAATGAATATTTCAAAAATACACATCTTTTCTTTTCTGTTTTAGTACCACTCTTATTATTATCACCAGCAAGTGTTCTATTTTGTTCTTTGAAAAATTAAATTTGAAAAGCTAGATTCATACCAATGGACAAAGAACTTTCTGTTAATTTGGTTTTATCTAGGACTAGCTTTCAGAACTAGATGAATGTATGTCACACAAATATGGGGAACCTGCTCTATCTTGGTAGAGCCTTGAGACATCTATCTGTGTATCTATCTATCTATCTATCCATCTATCTATCTACCTACCTACCTAACTACCTATTTATATCTATCTCACATGACAATGTGTTCACAATTGTCCTTCTTGGCAACTATCTGGAGCACAACTAGCCCAGAGGGAAACCGTTGAACTAGGGGGAGAGGGACATGGGGGGAGAAGTCACTAAGCAAAGAAATAAAGATAGATTTCTAAAGACACAAGTGTTTCAACTCTATTCCGATGTAGAGCAGATACATAGAATATGTATATTTTTAAATTAGAAACATAGCATGAAGATAGTTGAAATATATGCATAATAAAATGCGAGAATCTGAGTTTAACTTGAGCAAATCTCTACATTTGCATCGCACCTAATTTATTAGCTCTAGTCCTCTGAGTGATTTACTGACCCGTAGCTACATGTGAAAATGTGGAAATCATCTAGCCTAATTTTGAAAGCTAGGAATCCGGTCAAGCACTCATTTTCAAAATGTCATGGTCGAGCTAGATTTCCCACTCAGTTGCAGTTAAATTTATTCTTGTGTATATTCAGGTCTTAGAACTTCACAGGCCTGAGAGGTAAGTTTAAAGAGGAAAGTGTTATGATGTTGCTAGTGCGTTAATACCCCTCTTCCTAATGTATTACAATTTTTTTTCTGATCCTGAACCAAGTGAAATGATTTTTAAGAAAACTATTTTTTCAGATTTACCCTGATATTCATTCATGTATTCAATAAATCTTCATGAGCTATTTTTAATGCATTAAAAATACTTTTATCTCTGGTAATACGAAGAGATCTATTTAATAATTATCTCTTTTTGTTTTCATTTCTTTCTGTTTTAATATTACAACAAGAAATTATTTAGGTGACAAGGGCCATATTTAGTTTTCAATACTCCTGTAACAGTAATATTTTGCAGCTTCTATAGAAGATTCTGGTGAATAGTTTGTGTGGGGGAAGCAGACATGGCTTATGAGCACAACTTGTTACTTAAGTAGAAGACAGAACGTGAGTGAAGTGGTCTGAGCATTGCAAGGATGCCGTCATTCTAGGCCCCCGGCCTTTGGGATCCAAGAGCATTTTAATGTCACAGAGATGATTCTTCTGGTGACAATATATGCACAAACAGATGTGAGAATGTAAAGATCCGGGAGGTTGCTCACTGGTTAGTGTTGTGTTCTTTTTAATTCTTTTGTCAGCTTCTCAATAATCACTGCATCATGAAGGAGAATTTTTTTGCTTTAAATTAGTGCTTACCTTGAAAACTGACCTTTCCCTATTAAAGTCATGGTGTGTACAGACTTATTAATACCAGGACTATAAAAGGCAGAGATAATTGATTTCCAAATAATTCACAGAAGTAATTAATGCTTGGTAGGGTATGTTATTAGCAGAGAATAACATTCTTAAAGTGGAACATTTTGTGGTATATTGCACAGAGAGTGAATACCTTTATGACCTGAGAAACAAAATCAACGCTGAACTCAACGTCTTAAGCACAAATGATTGAGGGCAAGTTGAGAATTCTCATATGTTAGATAAAGGGCATTATGGGAAAATCGGGGCATAACACAGAAATAAAAGTATGAAACCAGAGTTAAGATAAGATTAAAGTCAAAGTAGATGTAATTCTGAATGAAGACTTTTTAAAGACTCATTTTGCATAGTGAGAAGGATGATATTGGAATAGTATTTTATTTGATCTGCTATTATATGTACATTTCTACCATCTATCCATATGTATTTATTTCTCTGTCATCAGCTTCAGGTGTATTTTCTGTTCTCAGTTAACATACATGATGTGAAGAGTTTTGACAAACATATACTCTTGGATGACATCAGTGAAATGAAACTACAAAACATGTTCATCACTCTCAAGATGTTTAACTATGGCTTTGGAAAATTACTAATTTGTTCTTTGTCACTACAGACAAACTGCAGTTTCTATAATTGTGTATTTCTGTATCTCTATCTGGTTGTCTGTCTACCTACCTATTTACAGGTAGATAGAATCATATACTACTTTCTCTTTGGAGATGGTTCATTTCAGCCTGCACAATGGCCTTGAGAGTCATTCATTGTATTGCATGTTTCAGTAGATTTTAGTTGTTTTCTATTGTTCATTGCATGAATATATCTTATATATTATTTTCTCATTCACTTTTTAATTTACATTTGAATTATTTATTGTTTATGTCCTTAAAGAAAACAGCTGTGTATATTCATGTACAAGTCTGTGTAGGTATGATAAGCAATCCAATGAAAATGGGCCAGAGAGTTGAAGAGATACTTCACAAGAGAAAATACAAGAATGTCCGGCAAGTCTAAGGAAAGATACTTAATAATCAATAGGAGAATGCAATGAAAACCCTCAGTAAGATAGCACTACACACATACAAGAGTGGTTAAATTTTAAACATTGAAAATTCCCAGTCTGAGAAACTGTGGTGGCACCAAAACTCACATAAACTGCTGGTGGCAGGTTAAAATTATACAAGCACGTGGAAACTGAGTTTCTGAAATAGTTGAACAAACAGCTAACACATGACTCTGCCATAGTTTACTTCCTATATACTCCAGAGAAACAATATTATTTTAAAAGTGTCATGTTGAGCAGAAATCCGAACATTATTTTTTCTTTGCATGATTTTATGCCATTTATCAACCATCCTGAGTTTCAGTTTCCTCGTTTTAAAAATTGGGAATAAATACAATATATTCATAAAGAACATATCTTAGCAACTAGCATATATTAACACTCAGTAGATGTTATCTACTTTTCTTTATGTAGAAACATTAACTTGGTTCCAAAACATTCAACGCATATGGTGAGTTCCTTCTTTCTAAATTAGTTTTTACTGTTGTCCAAAGTTCGAACTTTGAAAAAACAATTATTAGTCAGAAAAATGAGATGCAAGTAAATCAAACTAAGAATCATCTGCTGATTACTGGATTCTGTAGGCTCAGGTCAGACCATCATCACGTAATCCGGCGTCTAGCTGTTGTTAACAGAAACAAGACACAGAGTAGACTCAGGGAGAAGGAGAGGATGATGGGAGACTGGTAGAAAGGGACCTACCTCATGATTCTTCTGAATTTGTCATCTTCTGACCTTTGCTAAGTATGAATTTGGAGATAATTAGAAAGCATTCTCTTCTTCATTAATATTATCCAATTGTCAAAGTTTGTATAACTCTATTCAAACTTCGAAGCTGTAGTGGTCTGAACATTTGAGTCCTCTAAAAATTCTAATGTTGAAACCTAATCACTAGTGTGATGTTATTGGGAAGTGCTAGCACTCATGAAGAAAAATAGTTCCCTTATTTAAGCAGCCCCAGGCAGCTGTCTGACCCCCATTCCACCATGTGAGGACACAGAAAGAAGGTACCACCTATGAGCCCTCAAATAATAGTGAATATGCTAGTGCCTTGATTTGGAATTCCACCCTCTAGATTTTTTTAAATTTTATTAGTATATGTTTGCAGTATATAACAATTACATTCCTCATGGAGGAATTGGTACATGTACATAACAGATCTTAATTTTTTGTGTGTGTGTGTGGGAGCTGGAGACTGAACTCAGGGCCTTGCACTTGCTAGACAAGCACTCTACCACTTGAGCTAAATCCCCAATCCCAGACATCTTAATTCATTTTTCATTCCGTTCCTTCCCTCCACCATCTCGCCATCTCTCTTGGCTCTCTTCCTTTTTGCAAAACATCTAGGTCCCTATTTCCAACTGTCTTATTTTGTTTTTTGATTTATATTTTACATTTATTATATAAGAGAAATCATATGATATTTAAACTTGTATGTCTCATTTATTTCACTTAGCACTATGCTTTCAAGATAGAGCCATTTCTTACAAATGACTCAAGTTTATCCTACTTTATGACAGAGGAGTCCTAAAATGTGTATAAACACAACACTTTTTTGAAATACATCTGTGGATTGACATATAGGCCACTTTCCAGATTTAGTTGTGATGAATTGTGCTGCTACAAAATGGGTATGCATGTATTACTGTAATATGATATCTTTAACTCTTTTGGGAAGATACCTAGGGGGAATGCCTAGTTCCGATAGAATTTCTAATTCTAGTTTTTAGAGTAAGCGCCATACTAATTTCCATAATGGTAGGATTGACTTACATTCCCACCAACTTTGTAGAAGAGTTCCTTTTTTCCCACAGCCTCACCGATATTTGTTATTTGATTTCTTGAAGGTAAGCATTCATTCTGGAGTGAGATGGAATCTTGATGTTTTAATTTACATCTCTCTAATGGCCAGAGATTTTGAACACTTTTGCATGTATTTACTGGCTATTTGCACTTCTTCAGAGAAGTGCCTATTCACTTGAGCTGTCCATTTTTGATTGTTTTTTATTGGTGAGGGTCTAATTTTTTTGAGTTCTTTATCTTTTCTAGACATTAGTCCTCTGAAGAGTAGAAAGCAATTTTTTTTCTCCTTCTGTATATTGTCTCTTCACTCTACTCATTGTTTCCTGTCCTCTGCAGAAGCTTCTTCATTTGGTATAATCTCATTTGTTGATTCTTGATGGTTTTTCTTTGTGCATTTGGGGTTCTTTTCAGAAAATCATTGATTTTGCCTATGTCTTCAGGAGTTTTACTTATTTTATCTTCCAGCAGATGAAGTATTTCTATTTTAATATTTAAAATTTAGATGCGTTTCGATTTTAGTTTAGGATGTGGTGAGGTATGAGTCTAGATTCAGTCTTCTGCACGTGAATAACCAGTTTTCCCAGCACTATTAGTTACAGAGGGCATCTTTCCTCTAATGTACG
>PVJO010014143.1:0-49316 GCA_004026905.1 Hystrix cristata
ATAAAAGGAAGATAATATACAAAGGAGAGGAGTACTAGAAAGAAAGAAGGGGAAAAGCAGAAAGGCAACAAAGGAAAGAAAAGGGAAAGGGAAAATATGGAAAATTAAGAATAAACCTGCTGTAAATAGGGAGGGAGGGAACAGAGGGGAGGGGCGGGGAAGAGGGGGGAGAACCAAGATGCATCATGTACAGGTACAGGTACAAAATAAATGTGATGAATGTAACCACTATATGTAAAATGTACCAATACATGTTCTTGGTTTAAAATAAAAAAAAAATAAAAATAAAGAAATCACAGGGTCCCAGGTATCAGGGAGCTGTCCACAGTGCTGAAGGGGCAAGGGGAGTGGACAGGGTCCAGAGCAGGGGATGCCTCTGTGGCAACCCAGCTAGGAGGAAGCCAGGCAGATGCACCTCCTTCTGGCCTCTCCTTTCCTGTATGGGGCTCCCATCATCTGAATCCCCAAGGGATCAAAGAACAAGGGGGTCGTGGTGACACCACCTGCAGTGGCTGGCTCCCAGAGCAGCGGGAGAGGGTGCGGACAGCCGGGTGGCTCTGCCAGCTTCCCTGGGAGCAGAGGCTGGGGCAGGGCTGATGGAGGGGAGTGTGTCAGAGAAGGACAGTGGGCCCGGTGGGGAGGTGATGTCTGGCAAGTGTAGTCCATCCTGGCTTGGGGACTTGGGAGTGTAGGGTTGTCCCCTGTAGAGATCATGGAGGCTGCAATCTTCTCCACTACTTCCAGCATTAGACATCAGCGGGGGTGGTTGTGAGCCTCAGTGCCACCCAGCACTCAGAGCAGGAGTGGCGGCCGTGCCCAGACTGTCAGTCAGTGCCTGCTGCCCCAAAGGAAGTGGTTTCCATATGACCTCGTTGCTTTGGGGGGAGTGCTGATGTCACACACAGATGCTCCCAGTTTCTGGAAACCCAGCCCCATTCATCTGGGTCTTCCCAGAAGCTGCGCTGACCCTAGGTGACGGTCACACAGAGGCAGAGGACGCTGGGGTGACAGATCTCCCTCTGGACCAGAGCACTCCAGCTGCCACTTTGGTTGATCTTACTTCCTGTTCCGTCCGACTGCTGCCAGAAGAGCCTTGGTGGCCTCCTGGCGAGGGCCTGGCTAAAGCACTCCTTCTGGTTATCCTGAGAAATTATCCTGAAGGGCTCCTGCGAGTGAAGAGTTTTAGATGAGGATATTTATCAGAGCCAGGCATCAATAATAAATGCTGCATGATTTTTTTATTAGGGGAGCCGCATCTGTGGCCGCTTCAACTTTTTAACTCTCTGGAAAGCTTGAAGTTACGGGCCTTTCTGCTGGGGAAAGTGCCGGCTAATCAGGTCCCATTCATATGCAAAGCACTCACTTAGCTGAGTTCATCAAAATTCAGTCGTTCCTTAAAAAAAATGTTTATAGACTTTCCCTCCCTGCAAAGGACTGCAAGGGAGAGCGATAGTGGAAAATACAAATTGTTAATACCCTCATTCTCAACCCTGGTAAAACATTCTCTATTCTTCGGGAAAAGCGTAAAAAGAGGCATTTGTACGCCAGCATCCTCTGCTTCCCTTTACTAAATTCTTCCTCTCTTCTTGGCTTCCCAGTGGCTTCCCAGCATCTCTCTCCTGTGGAGCTTGTCCGGTCTGATTTACCTCAGTGTGGTGGTAGCGCTGGTTTCAGGAGTGCACAGGACGTTTCTTGGGGGAGGGTGAAAACCAGCACCATGCCAGTGGCTGCCAGCAAATCAGTTCCCAAAGGGGCAGTGTCCTGTCCCGCTCTGTTTACCTGGCTGCTTCCTGGCCCCGCAGTGGCTGCATTTTTTCAGGAAAGGGGTGCTGGGATTCAGGGCTCCCGTTACTTCCCTGTCCAGCTTTCTCCTCTCTCGTGCCCAAGTGTAGGGAGAACTGGGCACCCCGGTCCTCAGGACGGAGCAGGAAACGTTTGTGCAGCTGCACAGGAGGGTTTGCAGTATGGGTGCAAGGCTCCCCCTCCCTGTCGCCTTCCATCAGCTTTGTTGGGCGTGTTCTTTTGTGTGCCAGCCTCAGGGGAATCACAGTCACACGCTGGTCCTGCTGTCTCAGGGCACAGCAGGTCAATGCCGATTGCTCACGCATCAGTGGAGACCCTGGTTGTTCAAAGACAATGGGAAGACATAGCGTTATTAGTGATGCCGATGGTGGTATCCAGTGCCGTTGGAGACACAAGTGGACAGGTGGTTCTTGCCAGTTGTCAAGGGAGAAGTGGAAGCCCGCTGAAATATCACAGCCTTGACTGTGTGCTTGGTGCAGCTTTGGAAGTGGCCTCGCTGGACATGGTCACCTGGTGGGAGGAGAGGCCCCTGGGCCTGCCCTGGCTCCCGACCTAGGTGTCTGCTTGGCCACCTGGGCTCTTGGAGAGAGTCGGCGGTCAGGGACATCTCCAGCCACCCAGAGCTACCCCTGTGCTCCCCGCTGCCCCCTGTCCAGAGGCCCCTTCTCTAGATTTCCAGCCAAAGGAGCAAGGGACGTCAGCAAACCAGCTCTTCCCATTTGGATGCCGAAATTGATTGTAGATGACTTCTTGACATCTGTGTCTCCTGCCCGTCGCAAAATGTGCATCAGAGGCCCCTCTGGTGCCTGGCTGGGCGGGCGGCGCTTCCTCCACTTCCTCCATCACCGGAGGAGTTGGGGTTGAGTTTTAAGGCCTTGGCAACAGCCCAGGACTGGGTTTGGGGAAAGTCTCAGGCACCTTGGAGTGGCATCGTGGGCAGCTGCAGGTCAGGGTGGGCACAGACGACCCAGATCTGGTGCTGCTTAGCTCCCTGGCCAAAGTGGGAGGTGATCCTGGAGAAACCAGGGAGACTTCCTGGAGGAGGCGACAGCAGAGCACATTTCTGATGCCTGAGGAGGAGTTGACAGGTGGCCAGGGGAGAGCAGCAGACGAGGAAACAGCACAGAAGCACGCTGCGAGGGGAGGTGGTTGAGGGGACAGTGAGAAGCTCAGGGTGGAGGCGGAAGAGAAGTGTGTTTCCGCTGTCATCAGCAGATGGGTCATGCGAGTGACAGAGATGGTGACACAACCTCCCCCAGAGACGGTGGAGACCTTGATGGCCTTATACCCCCAGGTCTGGGCTGGGTGGGCCGTGTGTGAGGTGGCTGGTCCTGACCAACAGGAGGTCCGGGAGAGGAAAAGGATCCTTGGCCAGCAGCTGGGCCCAGAGGCACTTCAAGATGCCCAGAGGTTATTGCTCCTTTACTTACTGATAGTCATTTGTTCAGTCAACAAACACCAGCGAGGCCCAGTCTGTGCAGCTTTGCCACAGGCTCTGGGATCCCCAGGTGAGCCAGGGAGGGGTGGTCATGGGGGGAGGGGAGACTCTGAGCACAGGTGTGTGTGCAGTAGCACCTCAGAGAGGACACGGTCCAGTCTAGGGGCCATTGCAGGTTACCAGAGAAGAAGTGTGCAGGAGGGGCTTGGTGTGCAGGTGGGAAGAGCAGCCTGGCCCTGCTGTCTGCCCTGGGCAGCCTTCCTGGAGGGCATGGGGCTTGGGGCAGGGCCGGGAGCCTACTGCGACCTGTGAGTAGTAGACCTGCAAGCACAGCTCCCTGAATTCCCGTGGAAAGGCGGAACTTGGGGAAATGCCTCCGGCCGGGTGACCCCAGGCCACGACAAACCTGTTAGGAACGGAGCTTCCATGGCTGGGAATGACTGGAGCCTGCTCGCGCCTGGGAGTGTCCCCCGTGCCCTGGACTGCGCCCCTGCGACCAGGCTGCATTCTGAATGTGCTCCAGCGTTTGTCCTTCACCGTGGGGCTTTCATCCGTCCACTTTGCTGGGGAGGAGACAGGCTGTGTGCCTGGCCCAAGGCCTTGCAGCTAGATCAGCAGCACGGCTTGGCTTTCACCTTGGCGGCCTGGCTCTGCGCCTTACTCTGAACCCCACACTCTGCTCGCGTGGTACCCGGAGGTTTGGGGCCTCAGGCCTGGCAAGAGGAGCCCCAGACACCCCTGGAGGGTGGGCTGGCCCAGCCTAGGCTGAACGACAGGGGATCCCACGGTAGGCGCCACGGTGTGTGTGTGTGTGAGAGAGAGAGAGACAGGGGACAGGAGGGAGGACATCACAGGAAGAGCCCTGGAGATGGCGTGGGGACCCTTCCCTGAGTTCCTGCAGCACTGCTGTCCCCGCTGTGCACCGGGGATCCAGGAAAGTGATGCGGTTGCTGGCCTTGGCTGCCAGGCCGGCCCCTGCAGACCCCCTCTGGAGCTGACACCTGGCTGCTCTGGGAGTCTCGGCTGGTATTAGGTGTTGGGTGAAATTAAGTGGTGGTGGGCCAGGTGGTGCTGATTGAGGCTGATTGCTGGGAGGCAGCGGCTGCAGACTGTCCAGAGCTGCTTCCAGCTGTGCCAATTGTATCCAGGAGGCTTAATCCTTCTGAGTGCCTTTGTGTTCTGCCAGCGTGGAGGGAGGGCGGGGACCAAGGCCAGAGCAAGGTCAGACTTCCTCTGATTATCTTCATTTCTTCTCGCCACTTACCATCCGCCCATCCATCCACCCACCTCCCCATCCATCACCCCCGTCCATCCTTTCCCTACCCATTCACTCATTTGTCCAGCCATCCTTCCATGCATCCATCCAGCCATCCTTCTGTCTTCCCTTCTATCCATCCATCTTCTTTCCTTCCTTCCATCTACCCATCCATCCATTCACCAGGCACTCACGTATCCATATACTCTACTCCCCCAGTGATTCGCTCACCTACCCACACACCTACTCACCCACATACTCATCCACTCATCCATCCATCTGCCCACTTTTCCTTCCTTCCTCCCTCCTTCTCTTCATTCCTTCCTTCCACAGTCTACCTGTCTATCCACCCATCTACTCACTTATCCATCCTCCCATCCATTCATTCACCCACTCATCCATCCATCCATCTGTCCATCCTGACCACTGTGTACGTACACACATACACACCTCACTCACATTCTGCATGCTACATATAACACACACATACAAGCACATCATCTGCCCACCAACCCACCCACTTACCTATCTACCCACCTACCTACTCACACCCATCCTTTGTGGCCATCCTTCCCGCCCTCCGTCAGTGTTTACTGTGTATCTGTCTGGTGCCAGGTGCTGTGTGGCACCCAGGATCTGGGCACCAGTGAGGCATGGCCTGGGTCCTCCGGTGGCTCAGAGTCCAGCAGTGGGGACAGTGCACGGAGGTCCCGTGATGAGAGGAAGGTGGGTACTGCAGGAGCACCCAGCCTGCCTGTGGAGGGGAGCTGTGCTCTGGCTGGGTGGAGCTTCACGGGGCAGTTTGGCAGAGTGTTCTCCAGGCAGGACCAGCAGGGGCCAGGGTGCCCCGGAAGGAGGGGTCCTTCCAGAGCAGGGGCTGCCCCAGCTCCCACTGTTTTCTGACCCTTTCTTTGACCTTTTCTTTGACCCCAGGCTTCTTTTCTCCTGGGCTCATCCTTCCTCTCCAGCTCCCTCACAGGGAAGCACCCTCAATAGACTTGGGGCCACTGCAGGAGGCACTGGGGGACACCCCATTCTCCAGCCAGTCTGTGCACCCCGGCCATGCATACTGCGGTAAGGGGTGAGCTACAGGGTGTGCGGGCTGTGCAGCAGGGTGCACCGTGGGAGTCACATGGTGGCAAAGCTGGGCGGCCACTCTGTGGTTGTCTGCAGGTGACCGCATCTGCTGCAGGGCTATAGAGAGAGGGGAGGCTGCACCGAGACTCAGGGCTCCCATTGGTGCACACCCCACGTCCCACTGCTCCTAGGAGCACGGGGCCAAGGGTGTGTTGGGGCTCTACCAGCTGCTCTGAGTGTTGGCTCAAGAAGGGGACTTCTCCCATGGCTTCACCTGGGAATAAGTTCCGTGTGTGTGTGTGTGTGTGTGTGTGTGTGTGGTGTGTGACGTGCATGGTGTGTATCTATGTGTGGGGTATGTGGCATGCATGGTGTGTATTTGTGTGTGTGGTATACATAGTGTGTGTGTAGTATGCATGGTGTGTATCTGTGTGGTGTACATGCTGTTATGGCTGTATCTAGATGTCCCCCCAAAGCCTCATGAGCTCAGAGGTAGGACTTTTCAGCGCTGGCTGGATCTAGGGTCTGATACTGGGATTAAGGATGCGTGGTACTAAATTAGTCCACTGATCGGAATTAGCACAGTTCTGAGTGGCAACACCCGAAAGGCTGGTAGCCTGGATGGGATAAAAGGGAGAGGCAGGCTGCTGCTGTTGCTTGCTGCCTTCTGCTTGCTACACCATGGACTGTTTCGCCTCTGCAATGCTGCCTTACCTGCTGCCCTGCCTCAGAGCCGGCCAACTATGGAGTACAACCTCTACAAGCTGAGTTGAAATAAATCTTTCTGCATTTAACTTTGGGTGTCAGGTATTTTGTCTCAGCAACACAAAAATTAAGACACATGGTGCATATATGTGTGTGTGTAGTGTGCACAGTGTGTATCGGTGTATGTGTGGTGTGCACGGTGTGTATCTGTGGTGTGCATGGTGTATACCTGTGTGTGCATGTTGTGCACAATGTGTATCTGTGTGTGTGGTGTGCATGGTGTGTATCTGTGGTGTGCACAGTGTGTATCTGTGTGTGGTATACACAGTGTGTATCTGTGGTGTGCACGGTGTGTATCTGTGTGTGTGGCGTGCACGGTGTGTATCTGTGGTGTGCACCGTGTGTGTCTGTGTGTGGTGTGTATGGTGTATACCTCTGTGTGCGGTGTGCACGGTGTGTATTTGTGTGTGTGGTATGCATGGCGTGTACGTGTGTGTGGCGTGCACGGTGTGTATCTGTGGTGTGCACATTGTGTCTCTGTGTGGTGTGTGTGTATGATGCGTGGGGTGTGTGTGCGCACACACGTACCTGCTCACAGTGGTCGTGGGTGCGCAGATGGGAGCCCAGTGGGCCTGTGTGGGGTGGCTGGTGTCTGGCTCAGTGTTGCCTGGGTGCCCTCTTCTCACTCCGTCCTCACCCTCCTCCTGCTCCTCACGCCTCCACCCGGTGCCCAGGCCGCCTGCCTGCCCACGCGCGGGGTGGGGAGGCCCTCGTCGGGTGACTGTTGGTTGGCCTGGCCTGTGGAGTCCCAGCACTCAGGAGTGGGTCCTGGGGGCCGCCTGCTCTGCAGGAGGGGTCACGACTCCAGGCTCCCCAGCTGCACCATGGCCTGAGTGTCTCACTCTCATGCTCACGCGTGCACACACACAGTCATGGTGCTGCAGTTGACAAAACACTGAGCATGTTCCTGGTCCTGCAGGCATGTCAGCATCAGCTGGGGGTCGCACTGCATGTTGTCCCTCAGAAGGACACACAGCACCTCCATCAGAGGCTTTTTAAAAACTTCAGCAGAGGGTCCTGTCACTTCAGAGGCAGGGGACAGACTCAGCAGATCATTCTGCTCCTCTGCCCGCAGCATCATCTCCCTATAAGGGCAGGCACGCGGGCAGGGTCGGGTGCCAGCTCCCTCAGCGTGCCTGCCCGGCTTGTCCTGCAGCCACCAGCCTGTCCCTGCCTAATGTGAGCTTAGGGCAGACTGCAAGCTACAAGCGCGACATGGGGCCCTCATCTGAATATGATTATGCCGAACACTATAAATACTTGCGGTTCTTAGCCTGGAGGACTGCTTCCCTTGGTGTTATACTCTTCTAAAAACCACTTGAAAAGTCAACCATTGAAGGCAAAAATGTGCCGAGCTTGCCCTGGCCAGCTGCCTTCGCGGGTGCTGCAGCTGGAGGAACACAGGTAGTGAGTGGAGACGGCGGGTCTTCACTTCGCTGGGTCTTCCCTCTGCCGAGTCCCCGGGCATACCTGGCTCTGGCCTGGGTGCCGCCTGCCCCTCCTCTGTCCTCACCCAGGGAGCCAGCTGCGGAGCTGGAGGCAGAGCTGGAGGGCGTGGTCGAGGTGATGCGATGTGTCCTCAGTGGGACGTGTTCTCCTCTGTCTGTGCTGGAGCCAACGCGAGCTTCCTTGCTCTTTCAGTAAACCTTCCTCAGGGGCCTGTGCCCGGGGAACCCTGAAGTGGCCTCCACATGGCTCCTGACACCCGGCAGCGCACAGCCTGGTGGCACAGGCATAGTGTGATCACTCACAGTGACAGGCGACAGGCTGGGCTGAGGTCTAGTTTGGTGGGGGTGGGGCAGTCCCAGGGAGCCTCCTGATGTGAGAGACACGTTAGCGGAGCTTTGAAGGGGACAAGGAGGGGTGAGGGAGCTGCGGGTTTCAGTGTGTGCTAGTGGCTGCGTGGAGGGACCTGCAGCCTGGGTGCTCGAAGTGGATCAATGGCTTTTCTCCTCGGGTTGAGTCAGGGTCCCTGGAGTCCATGGAGGTGTGGAGAGGGTGTGGGGTCCTTGGGGAGAATGGGCTGCATCTGCCCAGCTTGTGTGCTCCCCACCCCCCATCAGGCCCTGTCCCTGTGAGGCCCAGCTGGGAGGGTCTCGGGGCAGGGTGGGCCACGGCAAGTCCACAGTGTCCCCTGCTCCTGCCCTCTTGGGTCCCCTGTGCGTATTCTTTGTTCTTGGAGCTTTGGGGTCATCTCTCTTCTCAGTACCTGTATGGGAGAGAGGGTGCCTTCGTCCCTTTCTCCTTCCTTCCTGGTCTTCACCTGCTGGCCCCTGGTCTTCACCTGTGGTCCTTGTGTTCGCCTTTTGCCATTTGTTTTTTATCTGCTGGCTTTTGGTCTTCTCCTGTGTCACTTGTGTCTGTGGAGTTGAATTGACTTGAGTTTCAACTCGGGTTCCGTTGCCTGCTTATATGTGACTTTGATTCTTTTAGCCTCAATGTCCCCATCTGAAATATAAGGACAATATTTCTTACTTCTGAATAATCAGGTGGCTCAGATGTGACTGGAGCTGGCTGGCACAGAGCAGTTTGCTCAGTAAGTTGGGCTCTTCCTGGGCCTCTTTTGCTCCTCATGTTCTGTGTCCTGTGGTGAGACCTGTGTGTCAGCTGTCACCTTTTGGTGAGCAGCCCCAAGCCTGACCGAGTCCGCCCTCTTGCAGGACCTAGGGGCGTGGGTGCTCCTGCCTCGCAGGCTGGGCTGCGCTGTCTGTCATGATAGTGCCCAGGGTTGGGGGACAGTGCTGTGGCAGGCCGCATAGTCGTATTCCATATCCCCAGAACTACCCAGGATCCCCTGCCAGGTTCCAAGCAGCCCTGGTGGCATGGGATATCCATGCAAAGAAGCTGGGTGACACGCAGGGCCATGTGCGTGCAGGGGTGGGCCTCGAGGGCTCCGGAGGGGCAGAGTCCCCAGCGCCAGCCCTGTATTTCCTGTTCTTCTGATAGGGACTTGGTGACTGTGTCCTCTACACCCTCAACCCTCTGCCTCTCTCCAGCCAGGGAAAGTGTCTGGGCAGAGGGGAGGGGGCACCACCTCCCACAGCCAGGGCAGGGCCGGAGCCAGGTGCCAGTTCACTCTCCATGCCTTCTAGGTACAAAGGTGCCCTGAGGGGACACCAGTGGTTCCTCAGGGCCCCTGCTAGGTTTGATTCTTGCGATGTCTCCAGACCAGGCAGCTCACAGCACACAGTAGGGCTGGGACCTGGACCCCAGCTGCACTCACCCCAGGGAGAGAAGGTGGTCTTGCCATGGCTGCCCCTAGTGGCGGTGCTGTTTTGGGTGTGTGCCTGACACTCCAGTCTCCTGCCTGGCTGTGGCCCTGGTGTTCTGCTGATGAGGAAGGGCCACCTGTCCCCCTCAAGCTGGGCTCTGGGGAAGGACTCAGGCAGTGCCAAGGTGCCCACCCAACCTGGTGTGTCTGACACAGCTGTGCCGGGCTCATCTTCTGCCCCTTCAGAGCTTGGCTGTGACCAGTCCTGGTGACAGCTGCATACTTGGGGCCACCTCTCCGAGGGCACCATCTTCCAGAGGCCTCTCTGTCACTTCAGTAAACAGCCCCATGCACCAGTCACCAGGTGACAGGCATGGCCTTGCTTTTCCTCTGTGCCCAGAGCCCTGCCTCCCACTGCCCCATCCCTGGGATTCAGACTCCCCCAGATCTCCTAATTGATGCTGGCCTGGGGTGAAAGGGCAGCTTTGTTCTCTCCAGGCAGGGGGCCCAGCTGCTCTGTCCCCTGAACCTTTGGGCTGGCAGGGGCGGCGGGAAGCCCAGGCTTAGGGTGGACCGTGTGTGCCTGTCTTGTTTTTCAGTTTTTACTTTTAAGTGCATGTTTGCCACATAATGATCACATTCTTCTTGGGCAGTTGGTCCCTGCACATGGCACATGTTAATTCTTTTTATGTCACCTTTTCTCTCTTGGCTTCCCCTGCCTCCATCTCTTGGTTTCCTTCCCGTTTGCAAGCCATCTCTCTCTCTGTTTCCTGTTGTCTGTTGTTTCATTTTGCTCTTTATTTACATTTTGGGTTCCTCTTAGATGAGAGGCCTTGTGCTGTTTGAGCTTGGGTGTCAGATTTATGTCACTGAACGCTGAATTCTGGTCTTGCTCAGCCCCAGAACGGGGTGCATCATACCCAGAGGAAACCCCACATTGCTGCGCTTCTGCTGCCCCCTCTGCAAATGGGGGTGCATTTCACTTCCCCGAGGCCTGGGAGGGAGCCAGAGCTGGGTGCAAGTGAGGTGTAGTTGCCCCTGCCTCAGCCCTGCTCCCACCCTCTTCTGTCCCTCAGCGTGGGCCTCTCTGAGCTGGCTGCCTCTGCCCTGGAAGCCTCTAGGCACCCTGCTGCCCCTGGATACAAGCAGAAAGGCTCTCAGCTCAGCACAGATGCCATCCACAGAGGACTGTGCTCTGCTCTGCCCTTCCCCTTAACAGCCATGGCCCAGCACCCACCCCAACATGAACGTCCCCGCTGTAGACCTGCCAGGGCCACCGGGCTGTGCCTAGGGGCTTGAGCCTGACTTGTCCTCTTCCTCTGCTGGTGCCAGGTGCCAGCTGCTGGCCGTTGAGCCTATTCCAGACCCCTCCAGTGCCCTCCGGACACATCAGCTGGAGCCTAGACTGAGTCTGGACCTGTCTGTTAGTGTCCCCAGCCTGGCCCTGCCAGGCGCACAATAGGTGCTCATCTAGGCACACAATAGGTGCTCGGGAGCTGTGCATGGGTGAGGAGAGGGCAGTTTGCTTCCCACTGGGGAGAAAGTGGGTCAGGTCTTTCTCCAGTGACCAGGGAGGTGTTGATGGGAAAACCCAGCCTCCTGCACCAGGCTCCTCTTAAGCCCCTCTCTGGCTTGTGAATTTCTTGGTATTGTTTTTCTGTTTTCCCCCATCATCTGCTACTGTGAAAATTTTCATTATCACTGGCAAAGCTTCCATCCTGCTGGCGGCAGGAGAGCTCTGCCTCCTCTCCCCATCTGCTCTGTGACACCTGGGGGCTGAGGTGGGCACTGTCTCTAGGTCACCGTCCTCCTCAGAAGCCCTTGGGAGCCAGCTGCCCCTGAGCCATCCCCTGAGCCCATGACATGAGGGCCCTGCTACGGCTTCTCCAAGTGCAGTGGGTCAGGCTGGGAGGGCGACTCTGGGGTGCGGCCTGCACTTTGCCATCCTCTTCTCCATCTTGAGAGATGCTTGCTCCTGAGGGTGCTGCAGCCAGAGCTCTGTCCCCTTCTCTTAAAGAAGTGATGGCCGTGGGGATGGTAAGGAGGTGCTAGAAGCGAGGTCCATGCAGTGGCCCAGGTGGAAGCCAGGCTGGGTGTCAGCCCTGTACCCCACCTGTAGCGCACCTGTGCACCCACTGTGGCTGGCACACGTGGATAGCCTGCCCGCTGGCCCTCGCTCCCTGCAGGGCTTGGGGTTTCTCTGTGTGTGTCAGCTTTTCCTGCTGGAACAAAATCCTTGACGTGCACAACTTATGGAGAGAAGGTTGCGTGTGGCTCATGGTTTCGGAGGTCCAGTTCATCTCCTTTCCCAGTTGTTCCCTTTGTTTTCTGCTTCCTCCTCTCCATAACATGAGCAGCTTTCCTCTGCTAGGCCCTTCCGGCAGGTCATTTCTTGTTTGGAGCTGAGTAGCGCTGGACTGAACGTGAACCAAAATAAACTCTTCCTTTAAACTGGTGTCAGGACTTGTGTCCCAGTGAAAAGAAAGTGGCTAAGATGGGGGCACCTTGCCTTTGAGGGGGCGCCGGTCCTGCCCTGTGGAGGGCTGTGGTCAGTGCTTCCACTGGCCCCTCCCTAGGGACAGGTCAGAGAGCAGAGGGCTGCATTCCTCACACACCTGGCCAGGTAGTCAGAGGGGAGGGGGGCATGGGGCGTCCTGTGGATGCTCCCCTTGGCGATGGTTGTTAGGGTTTGTGTCTAGATGTACCCCCCAAAGCTTCATGTGGTAAGAGGTTGTTGGATCTAGAGTGTGTGATGCTGGGATTAAGGGCACGTGATTGCTAAATCAATCCACTGATTGGTTTAGCGCTGCCCTAATCCTAGCAGCCTGGATAAGATATAAGGTACAGAAAGAAGCTGGTTAGGCCCCCTTGCTTGCATCCCTTGCTTACCTTGCTGACTTCTGCCTGTCTGCCTTGCCACCCTGCCTCGGACTCAGCTGGTTGTGGACTGAAACCTCTACAACCTGTGAGCCAAATAAACTTTTCTTCCCCTAATTTTTGGTGTCTGGTATTTTGTCTCAGCAACGACAGAAAAGTGACTAAGACAATGGTACCCCAGTGTGGTGGCCGCTGTTGCCTACAGCTGCTAAGTGCGACCACCTTGGGCTGCCCTAGTGATGGCGACGGCAGATGGGCCAGGGCAGAGTCACGGTCACGTGCTGCTTGGAGGCAGCCATGTATCCAGCCCTGGCTGGGTGCTGGGGATGGAGAGGTCCTTAGGGAGTTCAGTACAGGGGGTGACAGAAGCCTGTGAATAATCAGTGACATCACATGGGGTTGGAGCAGGAGCTCTTGGGCCAGGACTGGGTCTGTGGCTAGTGTCTTGCTGTTCAGAAGATGAGTGGAGAGAGGGTCCCTGGAGCTGGCCTCGGGCTGGGGTCCGGAGGCTGAGCAGGCTCAGTGGCCTGGCTGTCCTTGGACATCTAAGCTGCCCCCTGGTGCCCAGTGGACTCCCATCGTCTGTTGCTGGGAGATCAGCTTGACACGAGGGCCACCAGGAGGAGAGGCTGCCAGGAAGGCCCTCCAAGCCTGTTGTGGACCACAGGGGGCGCTCTTGGCGACACCCAGGGACCTCGAGAGAGGTGTTGTTTCTGGGAGGCAGAGGGCCAGGTGTGTGGGTGTCTTGGGCTTTCCTGGTCAGCTGAGCGGGCACAGCTGTGCTCTGTCCCCACTCCCTGCTCCCCACCTTGGCCCAGGCACACTGCCCTGCTTTGAGTATAGATAGTCCCTGAAGGCCCACATGTTAAAGGTGTGGTCCTAGGGTGGCACTGTCGGAAGCTGCTGTGGACCGTAAGCGGGCAGGGCCTGGCGGGAGGACCTTGTCTTGGGGGTGTGGTCCTGAGAACACCCACACCTCCACGCCCTAGTCTGTCTCTGCTTCCTGGCTCGTGATGTAAGTGGTTTGTCATGCCCCACGCTTCCTGCCGCTGGCATCTGGTGCCCTCCCCAGAAGCCCACAGCGATAGGATCGCCAAGACTCACAGAGGAACCTCCAGAACCTTTTCTTTGTATAAGTTCCTTGCCATGGACATTTCATCATAGTATCATGAAGCTGACTCACACACACTGAGTGGCATTTCCCTCCCACCCCCTGGCAGGGTTGTGTGACCTTCCTGAGGGTACAGAGTGTCTGTCTTCTGGGCCACACTCTCAGCTTTGAGGTCCGAGGCAGCTCAGGGTTTGAACCCGGGCTCCCCTGTGGTTTAGGCCAAGTGCTACCTCGGATCTCTGCCCCAGCCCTTCCTTCTGGAGTGGGGTAGCAGCACCCCCTCCCAGAGAACCCCAGCCCCCATGACTAGGTTGGGCAGCCCTGGTGTGGCGCCTGGTGGTGATCTGTGACCCAAATCCCTTGCCCTTTGTGCCTTCTGGGGAAGCAGGGGCCATGTCCTTGTGCCCCACCAGAACTGTGGCCACAGCCCTTTCTTCCTTGTTCTCTACACAGGGCTGGGGCCCTTTTCCAGGTGGATGTGGCTACCAGGGGTGTCCCATGTCACTCTGTGTCCATGTCCTGGCTACTGGTGAACCCTCAGAGGGTATCCTTGTGCCTGGTGTCCATCACCACCCTCTTTGAGCTGGGTCCGCTCCATGGCCTTGTCCTGTCTCTGGGCCCTGTGGAACCAGCTGTTCTCCCCTCCGCCTGCTCTACACCAGCGCCGCTGCTCCTGGCTTCCCACTCCTGGACATGCTTTCTCTTCCCCCGGTCACCTGGGGCCCCTGGCTTGCACGTGCAGGGACCAAATTCTGGGCCAGGTCCAGGAGGCTCTGAAGTCCAGGCTGTCCCTCCCCATCCTACTGTCTGGGCTCGCCCTGTTCTAGGGCTGGGCGGAACTTTCACTGCCTCAGTCGAACCCACCCCATTGATTTTCTGGGTTTCAAGTTCTTGCAGCAGTGATAGTTCCAATAATTGCCTTAGTCTGCAGGCATCTGTGCTTTGATTAACTCATTCCATAGGTTTTGAGGGCTCAGTAGGAGTCCGAAAGGCGGAATAGAGGAGGAAGTGGAGCGTTTCAGGAAAGGGGACCAGTGCATGCAAAGGTGGAGATTAGACACAAGCATGTGGATGACGTGAACGGGAAGTGCGGGGCACTTGGACATAGACTGAGGCCGCTTGGTGTGTGTGGGGTGATGGGGATGCCACCAGCTGGACTTCGATCCCCCGGTGGCCAGGGGCATGGCAGGGCGTGTTTGGTGCGGGCTTGGAACTCTAGGGGGGCTGGAGGAAAGACAGCTGGGCGGGTGAGGGAGGGATGCAGGTATCCAGAGGCGGGGTGAGGAGGTGATGTCTCGAGGGGCTGCAGTGAGCCCAGGAGGGTGCTCTGGGCCGCTTTTGAGGTTCTCCGAGGCACTGGGGTCCTCAGGTGGCCCAGCTGTGATGCTGTCCTGATGTAACTTTGGCAGTGTAGCTTCGGCGAATCTGGCAGGAGGCTTGTTCCGTTGGTGGAGCAGTAGAAGTCATTAATGAGGAGCTGGAGAGCTATAAATGAGTGAGCACGATCCAGCCCGGACCTCCCAGGCTCCCAACCCACAGGAGCAGGGAATCGGGTTCATTAATCTGCAGAGGACGAGGTCCCAGAGGCCCCACAGTGCCACCTGCCCCGTGTAACTCTCCCCCTGCTGCCCCCACCCCCCACCCCGGCTCCGTCCCCCCTCTGTGCGGACCTCTGGGCTGGGCTGAGCTTGAGGCCAGAGGGTGTGGGGCTCCCAGCTGTGGGGCTCTCGTCAGCTGAATGTTGGTCGGTGCTACTGCCAGGCCAGGCCCCTCTGTCCCCCAGCTCCCTCTCAGTGTGGGGCACCCCTCCTGGGAGTGGAACGTCTGCTTTAAGGAACGGTCTCTCGCTGGGTGTGAGGGCACACACCTGTAATCCCAGCACTCTGGGAGTCAGTTTGAGGCCAGCCTGGGTATAGTGAGACTCTGTCTCAAAATAAAAAAGATCAGAGATGTAGCTCAGTGTGAAGGCCTTGGGTTCAACTCACAGTAGCAAACTGATGAACAGATAAACACCCAGCTCTCCTGCAAGTTGTAGGACCTTGGAGCAGTTGTGGGACCTTCTTTTAGAGGCCGTGACCATGGAGAGGCTATGGTGAGCCTGAAGGCCCTGTCTCGCCCCTAAGATCTGCCCACAGTGGCACTTCTCTTCCAGGGAGGGGGTATTAGGCAGGCAGGTCGTGGGGTTGGGAGTGGGGGGTGGCGGGACCCCCTGTGCAGGTGCTGCTGTGCATGTGCCATGGCCAGGGACACAGCCCGGAAGATGAGGTGACAGAGTTCTCTGGAGGGGGCGATGGTTTCCCCTGAAGCACACAGAGGGAGGAGGGCTGGGCAGGACATGTGGGCAGTGTGAGAGTTTGTTGCGTCCATCAGACTCCCTGGAATGCTGTGTTTGGCGTGTGGGTCATACAGGGACCCAGGGGCCCTGATCAGGGTTGCGTGTTTTTTTGAGGACAGTGGGAAGCGAGTGTGGTTTTGAGCAGGGTCGGTGCAGCCTGGCTGGTGTGTAGAGGCGACAGCCTGCTGGTCAGGGGTCCCCAGGCTGACGTGGCCCTTTGGACCAAGGTGGAGGCCGTGGAAAGGGGACAGATTCCAGGTGGGTCTGGGAGGTCAGACAGACATCCAGGACGTGCTGGTGATGGCAGGGTGCAGAGACTCAGGGAGGAAGACAGCTCAGTGCCAGATGTGTGACTCGGGTGTCTGGGGGGCCTCCTGGGAGCCCAGGAGGAGGACCAGGATCATAGCCAGGTGCTCAGTGCTGGCAGCTGGAGGTGCCGGCGCCTGACAGAGTTGAGACAGCAGGCAGGTGGCTGTTGGGGTCAGGACCCAGGGCGGGAAGAGGGCTAGAGCAGTAACTTGGAGGCTCTGTGGGCCGGAGTCTAACGCAGGAGGCAGATATGGAGGGGAGTTTGAGGGCTGCACAGAGAGACAGAGAGACAGGTCTAAGTGAGGATCTCAGTGCAAAAGAAGTAGGATTTGGGGGCGCTTGGGAGCAGCTTCCTTCTGCAGCCCTTGGGACAGACGTAGGTCACTGTGATGACCTTGAAGCTGGACGCTGAGGTGCCTGATGCTGATGGCTTCTGTGACTGATGAAGGGTGAACAAGCTCATCCCTTGAACTTGGGGTAGAAGCCTGGGGGTTGGAGAAGCGCAGGAGGGACGTGAGAGTGAAGTGCAGGGAAGGGAAGGTTTGGGGTTGGTGGCTGTACTTGGGCAGGGTCACCAGGGCGCTGCTCTCTGCTGCTTGTTCCTGGGCTGCAGAAGTGGGTCGATCCCACGTTGGCATTTCACCAGCTGTGGAACCTAAAGAAGGGGGAGAGGGAATGGGGAGCCCGAGGGAAAGTGACCAGAGGGGACACAGGGCTAGAGGGTGGTGCAGGCAGGAAGGGGGGCTTTAGGGCTCCCAGAAGCTGGACAGCTGGCTGAGGGTGACCAGAGCCAGTGGGGGACAGGTAGCTGGTCTAGCAGGAAGGAGCCCCATGAGGACCATGGCATGGGTCCGTGTGCCACAGGACCGGAGTCCCAGCACCACCTTTACCGGCCTGCCCTCTGCTCTACCCCCCGCCATGGTCTTGTTTACCCTTTCCTTGTCTTAATAAAAGATGAAAAATATTTATTCTTCATAGATCAATAATTTACCATGAGTTATGACAATACTAAATTTGGTCAATTATTCATCGCGTATAAAGTATTTATAAATGCTACCTTAATTTAAAGACTAGCCATTAGAATTCAAATATTCATAAAGCTACTGCCAGTGTCAAGCAGGAAGAGAAAGGCCTGGACAACAAGGGAAGCCAGGGAGTGTGGGCACAGGCAGCTGCTGGGATGAGGGGAGGCCGGAGGTGCCCTGGGGCCCTGCTTATGGGGGCAGCACAGAGGACCTTGGCCCCCTCATGCTGCCCGCTGAGGACGGGCCGAGTCTCCCCAGACTGGTGGAAGTGAAGCTCCCTCACCAGCTGCTTCCACCCCAGGTCCAGACCCGCTCTTGCCTGGTCTGTTGGAAACATCCTGAAGAACGTGGTATCCAGAGAGCAGTTAATGCATGGAGTGTGCGTTGAGGGAGCTTGTGACCCTGAGGAGCAGGGGCTGTGTGGGGAATTTTATTTATTTATTTTTTTGAGACAGGGTCTCACCATGTCTTTCAGGCTGAACTTGAACTCGCCAAGCTGACCTTTAATTCAAGGCGATCCTTCTGCCTCAGCCTCCCTGTGAGTGCTGGAATTACAGACATGCGCCATCCCACCTGGCTTGCATGAGGATCTTGTCTTTTCCGGTGGGGTTTCCAGGGGGAGCAGAGGGGAGGGCGGGGTTGGCAGTGGCCAGCACCCTTATCAGGTGCAGACTCCCAGTGGTGTCCATTGTGTCCCTAGCCTTGGGCTGGGAATTCTGTGGATGACCTCAGTGCTGGGGTACCTGTCTTGTCTCTGGCAGGCACCCAGAGGCTTGGTGAGGGGCCGGCCTTTTCCCTCCTTGTCCTTGGGAGGCTGAACCAGACCTGCCCCGGGGATTTCCAGCAGGAAGGGTTGTGATCCTGGCCTGCGTCTCCCCTCTTCCCTTCACTGGCTCTGCAGGGTCCTGGTGGCCTGGTCCCGATGCTCTCTGGCTGTGTGCCCCGGGCACTGCCCTCTCTTTGCTTGGGTTTTCTCACCAGGGGATCCGAATAAGGTCACTTTGGTGCATTATCCAGAGTTCGTGCTGCCTAGTGGGGGACTGCAGCGGACATGCCTTTCCTGCTCCTCCATCCTGGCCCCTTCGCCAGGCAGCCGGTGGCCCCGTGGCTGTGGGTGGGGGTGTCTGGTGGCCTCAGGCCTCCTCTGCTCTGCCTGGCCTGGCGTGTGAGCAGCCTCTGTCCTCTCCTCTCCTGGGTTGCTGCCGACTGACTTGGAGACCATTGTGGAGACCCCCGTTCTCCGGGGCCAGAGCTTGGGCAGGGCTTGAGCCGCTCAGTACAGACTCTTTCTGCTGCCTCCTGGTTTCCCTGCCAGCAGGTTCATGCAGGGGGCGCTCCTCCCGAGTGAGAGAGAAACTGGCCTCATGACCATGTGGTACTAGGGGCAGAGAAGGGCAACAGAAGCTGTTCTTGCCCAGGGAGCTGCAGAAACGCTGCTGAGCCCTACGTTGGATGGCTCCGACCCGAGTTCCTACTGTGCGCCACGCAGCGGGCGCAGCTCTTTGGGTACCAAGCTTTCCTAGAGCTCACACTGTCACCTCTGCTACCTGGGGCCATCGGGCCACTGGCTGGCTGGATTGGGGGATGGAGAGAGAGAGGGAAAGATAGAGAGAGAAAGGGAAAGACAGAGGTCGGGAGGAGGGAAAGAGGCAGGAAGGGAAAGAGAGAGGGAAAGGGAGAGACAGGGAGGAGGGAGAGAAAGATGGAAAGTGAGGGCAGGAGGGAGAGAAAGAAAGGGAAAGAGACAGAAGAAGCCAGAGAGGCCCCCTGCGCCACCGCGTGCTCTGGGGCTGGGACTCAGACCTCTCACACAACCAGGCCACGAGTCGTGTAACGTCCAGTCTCACGCAACGTTGATTAAGCTAATAGCTGACTTGGCTTTGATCTGATGTATTTTGATCTTATTATTTTTATGTTAGAAGCTTCCAAACAATCATCATTTCAACAGTGCCCCAATTAGCAGGCCATTCACAGTGGATTGAAAATTGACTCGGGTTGGGCCTCTCCATTAGCACCCACCCGGAGAGACGGAGAGACATCCAGCCTAATTGCCCATGCTGTCGCCGCCACGGAGCAGGTGGGCATTGCAGGTGGCTGGGCCAGGGCAGGGTCGGGCCTGCCCAGGCCCCGGCAGGGCGGCAATGGATCCTGCTCACGGCCCCCAGCATGGCTTGGTGGGGGTGTAGGAGGGGGGCTGGGGAGGCCCAAGGAGGGGGCGGAAATGGGTCTGTTTGGCACCTCTGTGCCCAGCCTGTCATAGGCTTGTGCCCTCCGTGTGTTAGGTCAATGTGCCTGTGCCTCTGCCGGGCAGAGATTCTTATCTCTGTTGATCGGACACGGAGGCTCAGATATCAGATGTCCACAGCCATGTGGCTGCTGACTTGGAGAGCAGAGTTGGGGCTGGGTGTGGTGGCCCACTCTTGTATCCCAGGAATTGGGAGGCAGAGGCGGGAAGATTGCTACGAGTTCAGAGCCAGCCGGCCTGGGCTATGTAGTGAGTTCAAGGCCAGCCTGAACTACATAGCATGACCTTGTCTCAAAAAATGAGAAAAAAAAGAACAAAGTCAGAGTTTAGACCTCTGAGGTTCTGATTCTCTTCCTGTGGCCCCTCGTGAGGTAGCAGCTGTGTGGTGCCTGGCCTTTGTTACGCTGCACCTTCTTCCGTTTCTGCTGTGTGAATCCTTCTTTGGGCCTCCCCGGCCCGCCACACACAAGTTCACCCTCCTCTGTGACCCTGGCTGTGCCCCACTCTTCCTTGGGATGGACTATGAGGTTTGTCCCCTGGGTGGATCCGGGTGCTCAGGGCAGGGGCTCATACGTGGTGCTGGGTGTGCTTGTGTGTGCAGGGAACACACAGTGTGCTGCGGCAGGTGTACCTGAAGGGTAAACCGAGGCTCCCAGAGGGTCTGTGGCTCCAGAGCGGGTGTCAGTGGAGTGGGGACCAGGCTCACCATCAAAGTCAGGTGGTGACCAGAGTCGGAGTGACAGACGGCTCTGGAGTCTTGCTTCCAGCTAAGGGCTGAAGTTCCTAGGCCATTTATGCCTGGTGATATTCGGTTTATTTTGAGATTGCTTTTAAAGATTATCCATGCAGCATCTTAGCATTCAAGAGATTGTGTACAAAAGAAGAAAGAACGATCCATTCATCATCACAGTGCCTTGGCTTTTAGTGCCTTTTCTTGCCTTTTCATAAATGCATTTCCTGTCTGGCTGCAGTTGGTGTGAGCAGATCATCCTGTGTCCTGGCGTTTCCACTCGATCACCTCTCAGAAGCGCTTCCCATGTCTGCGGTGCTGTGGAAGGAGACTGGCCACAGCTCCATCTGGCGCTGTCCCGTGGTGGTCGTGGCCTCACGTGTCGATGTCTGGGAAACGCAGGCCTGGACCCTTCTCTGCCCAGAGCTCCTCCGAGCCAGCTGGCTGCATGCGCAGAAAGCGCTGGACGGAGGACAGTCTCCTCCGGAGCGTGCCTGCTCTCCACGGTTGGCGGCCTGTACTTCCTTTCCTAACGGAATTACCTATTCATGTCGTGAAATTTTGGCATAGTATAAAAGGAGGGAAAACCACTTCTACACGTCTCCTAAATTGCAGTCATTTTTCATGTTTTGCGTTATTCCTTTCTGGTCTTTCTTTCACGTGTGTTGAGTTTTATTTAATTGATGTCGTAAAATGCATATGATTTTGTAGTAGTTTTACATACCGTTTTATGATAAATGGAATTGTGGGGTCTCCACAAGTGGTTCTAAGCCTGCATAAGCCCCCCGCAGATGGGGCTCCGTCACCACCTCTCAGCACGTATTGTATTTTTTGGGTCATTAGCAGTGTCACCTGCATGGTTTGGGTGTAGTGCTGATCCCGTGGCTTGCACAGGTGTCTTGGCGAGGGTTGTGGAAAGGTCGGGCTCACAGCGCCTTGCACGGCTGAGCGCCGTGTTTGTTGGGGAAGGATGTGAACACGGTGGGCCCTTGTCCCCCTGGAGCTTGAGGTCCAGCAGGAGGGTCGGACAGCAACTCGGGCAGCTGGTGTACTGTGGCAGGGACATGGGGACCTGGCGCCTGCACTGGGGGCCCTGAATCAGTCTGGGGAAGTAGAGGCTGAGCCCAGAAGCAAGCGCAGGCACAAAGGTTGGAGAGGTGGGCTCGGGGCCGGCGGGCAGATGGGCGGTGGGAGTCTGGCAGGCAGAGGCACTGCAGGGAATGTGAGGCCAAGGCCGGGCGCCTGTGGGATGCCCTAAGCGGGCAGACGGTATCCCAGTGCCCTGGAACTTTGGAAGGCTCTGAACACACATGGCGTGATGGGCTGTCTGTGATGTCTGGTAGGAGGGACCAGAGCATTTGGGCAGCTGCAGGATTCCCCAGAGAGACCTCACGTGCCTCACATAGCCACCTTCAGGGCCTGACATTGGAGGCGGTGGTGTTGTCACTCAGGACCCTCCCCGCCCTGCCCTGCACCTTTCCAGGCCCTGCTCCTCCTTGGGTGGGTTCCCTGATCTTCCCTTAGCCCCGTCCAAGGCATTGCATAAACCCAGGCGCTCCCTACCCAGCCAGCCACTTGTTGGAGCTGTTCTGTGTCCCCACGGTGGCAGACGGCCCCGGCCACTCACAGCCTGCGTGGAGCCTACAGGTGCCTTCCCACATTCCCGCTGCCACACAAGGTTTCTGTGAGAAATGGTAGCTTCAGAGGTGGCTTGGGACTGTGCATGGGGAGGTGCTCTTCTGCTGTCCCCAGAAGGGGTGTGTGTGCAGCCGAGAGGGTGCCCTGCATGGCTGTGAGGAAGTCGAGTTCCTGACTGCATCTGCCCCAGAAGGGACCGCTGGACTGGCGCTCCACCATGTTGTCCTTCGTCCTCTGTGCCTGCAGTAAGCACCGGAGACCTGGCTCGTCCCTCTCCGACGTGGCCCGCTGGCTCTGAGCACCTGGGGTTTGGCTAGCAGACCTATGTTTCTGCCTTTTTTTTTTTTTTTTCTTTTTTTGCCTACAACGTAGGTCTTCTAGGGTAAGTATGTGCCTCCCTAACTTTCTGATGTCCTTCAGCCCTTTCAGTCCCATCGGTTCTGGTCAGAGCATACAGTGTACCCGTGGCCCGTGATCTGGCTGTGGGAATGCACAGGCCCATGGGATGACTTTTTGGTTCTTAACAGGCTCCTGGTCCACATAGGTTGGCTCAGTGAGAGCACCGTTGGGTGAGTCAGGCAGATTTGGACCAGTCCCTGCTCTACTATCCTTTGAGTCACCTGTGGTACATGATCTGGCCCCTTTAGCCTCCATTTCCTCATCTGATAAATGGGTGCAAGAATGGCTTGCTGATCTGATGGGTTGGCTGTATGGCCTGGCTCAGGATGGGTTCTTGGACCCTGGAGAATGGCCTCATCTTTCGGGGACCCTGCGGGTGAGCTGCCAGGCTGTGCAGCATTGCCCTGTGCTGACCCGCCCCATCTCTCCTCTCTTTCTAGCCTGTGACCTCATGACCCAGGGAATCTTGGCCTTGGTCACGTCCACCGGCTGCGCGTCCGCCAACGCCCTGCAGTCCCTAACAGACGCCATGCACATCCCACACCTCTTCGTGCAGCGCAACCCCGGGGGCTCTCCACGCACTGCTTGCCACCTGAATCCCAGCCCCGAGGGCGAGGCCTACACGCTGGCTTCGAGGCCGCCCGTCCGCCTCAACGACGTCATGCTCAGGCTGGTGACGGAGCTGCGCTGGCAGAAGTTCGTCATGTTCTATGACAGCGAGTATGGTGAGTGGGGGGCTGCTGTGGGACTGGGGCACAGGAGGATCTGAGACCTGAGACTTCGCCCATGGTGGCCCGGGCTCGGGGCTTGGCGGCCTGAGCTGCACGGGCCTCTGGCAGGAGGGCCAACCTTGAGCTTTGTGAGTTGGGAAGAGCAGCAGAAACAGATCTGTAGACGGGCACTGACGTTGCTTAGCAACAGGACCTCATCGTGACAGCTGAAGTTTGAGTCATCTTAGAGTTTTCAATAAAATATGAATAAACTGCTGGCAGGGATGTGAAGAGCTGCATATGGGTGGTGGCGGAGCTGCTGGCCTCGGCCTCCTGGTGGCTTCTCTTCCAAAGATGCCTTTCGTGTTGGCCGGAGGTCTAGCTTCTGTCCACCTTGTCTCCCCCGATCTTCAGGTCCTTGGGCTGGGGCAGAGGGCCAGTGCGGGACACCCTGAGTGTCACAGGGCCGGGGTGGGTGCTGGGTCTGGGAGTGCCGCGCCTGGCTAGGCGTGGCTTCTCTGAAGGCCTCTCCTATGGAAAAAGATCATAATTTGCTTGTTAGGAGACCACAGAAATGGGCTTTGGGGAAACGGCTTCATGGTTCGCTTATAGTTGCTCTGTGTAAACATCCAGTCTGTCTTGAGGTAAAGTGTTTTCCATGTTTTGCTTGCAAAAATTATTGAGATTCAGGCAATTCACATGCAGTTATGAGAAATCGTGCAGAGACACCCCTGCGCCCTTTACTTGGTTCCTGGAGGGTGACACCGTACATGACTCTAGCAACAGGGTCACTGCTGGGGTCCGATGTGGTGCAGACATGTGTGACCCCCAGTCAGGATGATGAGTTCTCTCTGTGTGTCCAAGGCCGAGGGGCCTGGTGAGGGCCAGCAGCCCCATGCTGGACCGGGATGGAATGGGGGAACCCTTGAAAGCCCTGGTTTGTCTCTTGGGGAAATAATTCCTTTGCCAAGAGTGTAACTAAAAAAAGAAATCAGCGTATGTTTGCATTTGCCTAAATACGCTGCTTCCCCGAGACTGAGATGCTTTCCTCCGCTGATGAACAAATATGCTGTTTGGGGCCTTCCAAGGAGAATCGAAAGAGCAAATAGTGACTGCTGAAATAAAGATGAGGTGGTGCTGGGGACGAGGGTGGCCGAGGCTCTGGGAACTCCCCTGGACTCTGTCCAGGACCTGGCCTCCCCCCTACTCTCATGTCCTTGCCGAAGAGTCAGGGATCTTGTGACAGCCCAAGAGGACGCAGGGCATCTGAGGGGCCAGCCCTTGGCCTGAGAACCCCCGTGTGCTCTGGCTGTGCCCTGCGGGTGGCGTGGACACTGCAGGGCTGGGTTCCTTCTGGCCCTTCCTGTCCCACTTCCCTGGGTGGCCTTGCTGCTCTTCTGCTCCCAGGCACGGTTGTCCTCAAGGCTAGCAGGGGCCCAGCTCTGCAACCTGCTGGCCTTGTCTGGACTCCTGCGATTTCTGCAGACTGATAACACCTGGCAGCACGTGCCCAAATGCTGTTTTCTTGCCCCTTTACGTGCAGTCTGCTCAGGAAGCAGGTCCCCAAGGGGAGACATCCTGGCCTCACCTGCCCTACAGAGCTGGCATCTTGCAGTCGGCTCAAGGACAGCGGCATGTGTTTCTCACCTTCAGGACGTGGTGTCTGGAACAGGGCCTTCAAGAATTGGTCCCCACGTGAATGAGCAAACTCACAGATGAGGACATAAGTTTCTGAACAATTCTCACAGAAGACAGAAGAGAGATGGGGAGAAAGATGAGCATACGAATCTGGGTGCCTGGTGGCTTTCGTCTGGTGGATCGCTGTGGGTGACTGGTTTGAGGTGTTCCTGGATGCCCAGAAATTGCCATGGTCGCTGTGTGAGCTTCCGTGGTGCAAGGCAGGCACTGGCTGCAACCTGCCACGCTTGCTGGTTCTGATCCGGAGGGTGAAGTGAGTGGGCCACCTGGGCACAGCACACAGAGGTGGAAACTGTCGTCAGTGCTTGGAGTGCCCACGTGGAGCTGTCCAGGGTGCTGACCCCCTTGGCTTTGGCTCCCTGAGGACAGAGGCCTTGTATTGCAGTCTGGGCGGAAGCTGCTGCTGCCTTTGCCTGCCCTGGTCATTGGCCTCCTGTGTTGACAGTCTTTGAGGCTAGGTTCTGCCCCAAACATCCTCTGCAGGGTCTTAACCATCCCAGCACTTGCTGCTTGTGATGGCCATTTCCTTTATGCACAGCCCAGCTCTGGCCTGTTGCCCAACATGCTGTGTGCTAGGTGAGTCAAGGCCTCTCAAACCCACGTCCCCTTTGATGGGTCACCATTGGAACACTGTGGGTGGAGTCATACTGCAAGATAACACGGTGCCCAGGGCCGCCTCAGGGAGCCCTCCAACCCCATCCCTGCAGGAGCGGCTGCACATGAGCCTAATTAAAAAGCAAATTGAGTGTGAAGACTGTTTTATTCTTCCCCAAGTCAAACAGAAATGGTTTGGGGATAGAGTAACTTTTCTTGATGCTGATCTGTAAATATCTTCGCACGTATTATTTCATTTAGGCCACCCAAAGCCCTCTGAGGTTGGATGATTGCCGCATTTTACAAATGAAAGAAATGAGACACAGAGAGATTCTTTTTGACTTTATAAGACCCAGGCACGCATCCAAAGCACCATCCTGTTTCTGGAATTTGGGACTTATTAAGCCGCAGCTTCCTCTCCTGTCCCCAGCCAGGAAAACTGATGACAAGAAGGAGGGAGGTGGCTGAGAATGGGCTCACCACATCCTGGACTGGTGGCCAGTCATTTTAGTGAACATTACACATACCAAAACCAACCAAAAAAGATACCAGATCAGGACAAGGCATGGGCCTCCAGGCAGCATTTGGCAGAAGGGTGATGTCTTAGTCACTTGTCTCATCACTGGTACAAAATTCCTGACACCCGCACTAAGGGAGGAGAGGTTTATGTGGGCTCATGTTTCAGTTTCATTTGGCCGACTCTAGCAGAGGGGCCTGGAGGAGGAAAGCTGCTCACGGCGGGGTGGACAGGAAACAGAGCAGGAGGAGCTGAGGAGGCCAGCCAGACCCCACCTCCTAAAGGCAAGTCAGCTCTCAGCCCCCATAATCCAGTCACCTCCCAAACACATGAGGCTTTGGGGGGGCCATTTAAATCTGAACCATAACAGGCATGCTGTGGTTTGGATGTCAAATGTTCCACAAAGGTCCAGGCCCCAGCTATGGTGAGGTGCTGTGGGCCTTTAAGAGGTGGGGCCTGGTGAGAGGTCCTGAGGTCATTGGGGGTGTGGCCCCGAGGGGATCCTGAGACCTCAATCTCTCAGTCTCAGTCTCTTGTTTGCTGGCTTGTGATGTGAGCAGTTTGCTGCACTCTGTACCCCGACTCTAACGTACCACCAGAGGTTCAAAGCAATGAAGCTGCCTGACTTCAGACCCAAACCTCCAGAACTGTGAGCCAAAAGCCACCTTTCCCTTTACAAGTTAATCACTGCAGGTATTTCATTACAGTGATGGAAAGCTGACTAAGGCGGGCAAGAGAGGAGTTTGTATGTATACGGTTTACAAAATATGTGATGTGCCACTTGGTAAAATTCCATGGAAAATGCTTGTATGCTTGTTGTGACAGCAAAAGCAAAAATAAAAGAGAAACTGACATTTGGGATAGAAAATCTGTAACATTAAAATACCAAAAGTTTGGATCGAACAGAACAGAGAAGTTTCTGTACTGCCACTTCAAATGCTGGGATATTTGTGTGCATGTTTGTGTGTATGTGTGTGTGTGTGTGTGTGTGTGTGTGTGTGTGTGCGCGCGCGCTAGTAGCTGTAGCTACAGTTTCCCTCTAGTGAGTACATTTGGATGAGGGTTGCGGTTGTGATGGGATCTTAGACATCACTGACTCATTCATTCATCAGATATGCACAGAGTCCCCATCATGCACTGTGTATTTTACCAGACACTCTTTTAGGAACTGAGGGCTGGAGTAACTTGACTAAAGTTGCACGGGACTGGAGTTGGAAGCCAGGGTTCGGGGACTCTTCTTTAAAGCATTTCCAGACTATGAGCGACCTCTCTTGGCCTCTGGTCCAGCTTGTGGGTGTAGGATGGAGTGGGAGCTGGGATTCTGTGGGAACAAACCCTCAGGGCTGTGCACGAGTATCCATGGCCCTGTTCGTGTTAGTTTTTAAATTATTCCTTAAAAAGAGAAAGTTGTAATGCAATGCAGTGCATCTGTCCAATTAAAAGAACAATAAAAAAATCAATGTCCGGAACCCACAATCAGTTGAAAAACCACGAATAATAATAAAATAGAAACTGACATTTCTCCACCTTTTGAGCTTCACTCTGACCATTTCCTCCTGGGCAGAGGGGACAGGGCCACTGTCTTGGTTACGTGCTGATTGCTCCCTGGCTCTGCTGAGGCTTGTGGGTCCTCAGGCACACATCGCTTCTTTGGGGTCTTCGTGACTCTCGTATATGTGCAATAATACTTCTGTGTGTTTTTTGATTGCTTTTTTCATTCAGCATTAGGCGTTAAGAGTCACCCATCTGATGTAGATGCATTCATCGTCTTTATCGCTGCACAGTTTGTCCAATTTATTTGCCCATCTTATTGTTAATGGACATTTGGGCTATTTCCAGGTTTTTGTTATTACCGAGAATAATGAGAACATCCTTGTAATTTTCCTTTGGTGTTTGTGAGTTTTGGGGGTCTGTTCTGAGGAGTGGAATTGTTAGATGCCGTGTCAATGCTCATGCCACTTTGTCAGCCTGATAAAATTGTTGGCAAGTGTTCCTGCCTGTGCGCCACCTGTGCGAGGAGTTCCCTCAGTGCCCCAGCTTCACCAGCACTTCATATTGCCTGTACTTTCGAGTTTCTTATGCAAAACATTCTCTCGCTGTGATTTTAATTTACATTTTCCTGATGACGGATGGTGCTGGACATTATTCCATATCTTTATGGACTGTTTTTGTTCTCCGTAAAGTGCTTGTTTGGAGTTGTTGATTTTGACACTGAGCCTTTTCTAAGTGTGGTGAAATCTTCTTGCAGTTAGCTGCTTGTCCTGGTGAACGGAAGTTGCTCATCATATTGTTGTCCATTGTGCTCATCTCTTTCTCGGTTCACTCTCTTGCTTGTCTGGTTTCAGAAGTCCTTCCCTAGCCAGTGTCGTGGTAGGAGTGTCCCACAGCAGTCCCGTCTCTGCATGGAGAGTGGGTGGGATGTTGTCCCCTGCTAGGCCCTGGCCCACGCGGCGTCTGGTCCCGATGGGAGCCCCTGCTCCTGTGGTTGTCACCCAGCAGTCCTTCCGGGACGCGGCTCCACTTGCTGTGACCCTGGGCCCATCCTGTTCTCGGTGGTGCTTTGAAGGAGGCTCCTGCCTGTTCAGCACTGTGGGGCAAGATGGTGGGGACAGCTCTCCGGAAGAGGTGGTGTTAAGCAGGTGTATGAAGGACGAGGAGGAATCAGCAGGGAAAGGGTGGGGCCTGTGGGGCGAGTGGGAAGATTCCTCTGGGCAGAGTGGCAGAGCGGGCTGGAGGGAGGAGGAGCGGTCCCGTGATCCGGTGATGGGCAGTGGCCGTGGATGAGGCTGGAGAGGGGGCTCGGATGGCTTGTCCCCGATGAGCTCCGAATCCCTGAAGTCTCCAAGAACCACGTCTTGCAACCTCAGCTGCAGCCTGTGGGTCCTGTTCTTCATTTCCTGGGGCAGACAAAGGAGGGTGTGGGTGTGGGTGTGGCACCCAGAGGCTCCGGTTCTGCCTGCCGCTGCCTCCTGCTCTGACCCAGTGGCTGCAGACGAAGGGGAGTAGTCTAGACATGGGCAGGAAGTGTGCCGGGTCTGAGCCACCTTCCCTGCCCAGCCCGGCCTGGGCTGTGGCCACCAGCCCGTCCTCACTCAGTCTGCTCTTGACACCGCAGGGGACCTTCAGCTGCAGTAGCACGCGACATCCTCACTGCGGCCCCTGAGATGGGTTTGTACTGTCCCGGCTCTGCTGACGAGGAAACTGAGGCTCTGTGAAGCCAATGGCCTGTTGCTGTAGGACCTGGCTAATGTCTCAGCCACTTTCCGTGTTGTGGGGACACAAAATCTGACACCTGCAACTTAAAGGAGACGTTTATTTTGGCTCACACTTCAGTCCAGAGCTGGCCGAAAGGAGAAGCAGGGTGGCAGAGGAGCCTGGCGGAGGAGAGCTGCCCATCGCAGGTGGGCGGGAAGCAGAGTGAAGGTAAGCCCGCCTCCCAGCAGTGGTCAGATCTGAGCCAGGGTGGACCCCCAGTGCCTGGACTCACAGCAAACTCCTCGGATAAAGTCTTCCTTAACGCACGAGGGTTCGTTGTGGCATTGTTGGTAACAGCAGACAAGGGCAGCAACCGCCATGTTTGTCCTCAGCAAACTGGCTAAACACGTTGTGATAGGGCCGTCGTGGGGAGCGATGGGCCCCGAGTGGCAGCAGCAGAGTAGGAGTGGATGAGCGCGGGGGAGTGGCACTCCACACAGACCCGAGCTCGGGTGTGCTGTGCGTGTCCCTGTTAGGAACGCCGTGCGGGTGACTTGGGTCAGCGATGGGGGATGCGCTTTCACCGCACGATTTCTTGTACCTTTTGAGCTGTGTGTCCAGGGCCAAAGATGCACATGGAATTAAAAGGTAATTGTGGCTGTTCCGCCCCTCCCGCTTGCTGCTCGCCGTGAGATCTCTGGGCTTCAGCCTTCTCTTTTGCAGGGCGCGGTGGCAATATCGGGGCTGCGAGGGGGAGCACGCATCAGAGCGTGTGCTCCGGCACGAGGTGTGCGGTCTCTGTGACTACGGTGAACCACGCCTGGGGACCAGGAGCGGCAGTCGGCGTTCTTCCCTTACACATGGGTGCAGGCGTGGGGAGCCCCAGGAGAGTCTTGGTGCCGAAGATGTGGCTGTGGGCCTCTGTGGCTGAGGACAGTCCTTGTGTTTGGCAGTTAGGGGAATGGGCTCTGGAGCAAGGTCCTTGGGTTGAGCCCTGGATCTGCTTCTGTAGCTGTGTGGCCCTGGGAAGTCGCTCGACCTCTCTGTGCAACTGTCTTTTCACCTGTGAAATGGGGATAAAATAATCCTCCCTGCCCAGTGTGATCAATATGTGGGTTAAATGGCCAGTGCTTGAAGGTTCTCTCCGGTGCCTGGCACATGTCAGGCGCTCAGTGGGACCCGCAGAGCAGGAGCTTTGCCTGGCTGCAGCCCATTGCCGCCCTTCTCCCTGCACTCCCACGGGGCAGTCGCCAGGGAGCCGGGAACCCTGTTCTGCTTGCTCTGCAGCCCGGAGCACACGTGTATCCTGGTTGCGTCCTTGGTGCCGGGGGACACGGAGAGAGCTTGGGTCAGCTCTTGCAGCGGTAGGGTGCCGTCCCTGCCGTGGGCCTGTGTGGCTGTGCTGTGGCCTGCACGACTCCTCTTCGGCTGGACAGCCTGACTAGTTCCCACAGCAGATGCCTGGTCACTGCTGGACCTCACCTGGGGGAAGAGAATCGCTAGAACAGATTTTTTTCCCTGTACCGAGGCTTGAACCCAAGACTTTTGCACTGGGCTCTAGCCCCAGTTCTTTTTTTTTAATCTTATTTTATTTTGACACAGAATCTCACCGAGTTACTAGGTTGCAGGCTGGGCTCAGACTTTCGATCATCCTGGCCCAGCCTCCCAGAGTGCTGGGATTCTGGGCATGCACCACCACGTCGGGCTGACAGATACTATTTTAATCAGGGCTCCTTGCAGGCAGAGTCTCCTTTCCAGCCCTAGCACAGCTGACCGGAGGATTCAACGCGATGGCAGGCGATCTCATTAATAACACACATCGTGTCATTAAGGCATTAGTTTAAATTGAAGCAATAAATACTTTTTCCAGATGAAATGAGCAAGTGAGTTAATTGCTAGGAAACCCACGGAAGAAGTTTGACAATAACTTGTGAGTGTTTTGGGTTTTGTTTCTCAATCTAATTACAAAGCAGCTATACTTCGGGGCATGTTAATTGTAGTGTTGGCCGGAAGATTAGTTCATTGGCTCTGAAGTTTCCTTGCTCCTGCAGCAGGTCCCAGTGCTCGAGTGGGGCCGGGGCCGATGTGATGTGAGGGGGCGAGTGCAGCCAGCTTGCTCACCATGAGGGGAGATGTGGTGGGTAGCAGAGAGGCTGCCTCCTCACCCTCCCAGCTTTTGGCCAGTAGCAGGGTGGGGCCTTCACTTTGAAAGCTTTCCTTGCTTGCCTGTGGGAAGGGGTTGCAGCTGATGCTGTGTGGCCATGCGGGCCTTTGAGAGGAGTTTTAGCCACTTTTCTTGTCACCATTCAGTCCTTGAATGGTTGGTAGTGTGGTGGCAGGGCCTGGGGGAGGAGAGCTGCTCAGGGCATGGCGATCAGGAAGCAGAGGGTGAAGGAGGAGAGAGACTCTTCCAGCCAGGCCCCACCTCCACACAGCACATTGGCTGTAGCCCCCATGATCCAGCACGTGAGGCTTTGGGGGATGTCTGAGTATAAACAGAGCAGGGCTGGGAGGTGGGAGGTGGGTGGTGGGGACCGTGGGAGGCCCAGGGGGTCTTGCTTAGCCTGTGCCCAGATGGAATCTCTTGAGTAGCTGTGGGACATCGGTCCCTGCAGCTGGGAGAACCCAAGATGCTTCCTTGGGCATCCCAAAGTCCACACTGAGCCCGGAACTTTTCTCTCTCACTCAGGAGTAGGGGCTGCTCGCACCCGCGGTCCCTGCTGTCTTCCTCCTCACCTGTCCACTCCTGCCAGGGCCTTATTGCTCCTGACACAGGACAGGCACAGGCCTCCTCCGGGCCTGGGTGCTGGGTGTCCCCCCATCTGGGACCCTCCACCTGCAAATGCCCTGAACATCCCCACTTTTGTATGTTTTCCATTGAATTTATCCCTAATTACTCAAGTTTCGATGTCCATCTTTCCCCAACTAAAATGTTAATCTCACAGTTTAAGAGTCAGTCTGTCCATCCCTCCCTCCCTCTGTCTGTCTGTATCTTTAATCAACACATAGTAATTTTATGCATTTCCGGGGTGCAGCATGACATTTCAACAATGCATATGATGTATACTGATCAGATCGGAGGAACTAGCATATCTGTTGTCCAGAAGACTTTTCTCATTTCTTTGTGTTGGGAACATGAAAATCCTCTTTAACTATTTGGAAATCTACAAGCAGTTGTTATCAACTGTAGTTATCCTGCAGTGCTGTAGAGTAATAAGATTTATTCTTTCTGTCCATCTGCCCCAGCAGTTTGCTTTGCTTTATGGTGAGTTTGCAGCTTTGAACAGCACCTGGAATTTGGTAGATGCTCATTAATTCCTTGCGAGCAAAGGGCTGGGTATTTTGAGCTTTTTGCCCTCCAGTGCTAGGAATCGAACCCAGGGCCTTGCCATGCCACCCCTGCGCTCTGCCACTGAGCTACGCCCCCAGTTCAGATTTTTTTTTTTTAATTGAGATTTCGGTTATAATGATGATATCACTTCTGGTAGAAAGTCCCCAGTTCTGCCAGATCGGAGCTTAATGGTGGTGTAGACATGTCCAACCCTCAAGAAAGTGCCCTCTGCAGCTTCCTGGGAGGGATGGACGCGGAAGCTGTTTGTGCCACAGTGTGCTGGCCGCCGTGCTGCGGAGGTGGGGAGGGTGTCTGGCATCTGTCAGGGGCCTGGTCCCCAACTGTTGGACTTCAAAGCAAAAACATCATGGTGAAAGGACTGGGGGGAGGAGAGCTGCTCACCTCATGGCAGCTTGAAGCAGAGAGGAGGGAGGAGTGGGGACGAGAATAACCCTTCTACGTCACACCCCACTGACCACTTCCAGCCACGCCCTGCTGCTGAATGTGAGACTTTTGGGGGACATTTTAGAGCTAAACCAAATGTGGCGATTCCCCGTGAGGGACGCATTCTGTTTCTCCTCCAGCTCGCCTGGCACGGTGGCTGTGGGTGCTCACCTGTCCCATGTCCCAGATCCCTTGGGCAGCCCTGGGATCTGCCATCTGCCCCCAGTCTCTCCCGGCCTCTTCTCTTGTCGCTTCCCTGAGCCCGTGTCCCAGCAGTGTGGCAGGAAGGCAGCACAGCTGCAAGTCCCCCAGAGGAGAGTCTTGAACTGGGGGCCTGCGGTGGGGCAGGCACAGGGAGGACGTGTGAGGTGGGAGCTTCCCGTCATGGGCAGAGGGACAGGCTCAGAGCAGGACTGCCCGGTGGGACTGGGACCCAAGAGGGGCTGCCTCGAGGGAGCTGGGAGAGAGGAGACCCAGCCATGCCAGAGACCCACAACACGGACTGTGACACAGTGTCAGCTCCCCAGGCTGGAAATCTGATTTCTTGACTTTGAACCCCTGGTACCAACGCCAGACCTTGTATACGAGAGGTTCAAGCAGAGGTTTAATGTGTGAAGCAGCAGAGGGGCGGGGGCAAAAGAAATGAGGAGCCCCAAGATCTGGAGCTTCCATGAGCACACACACGTATACACACACTCACACACACATCCGCAGACACCCCCAGCTCGGGCTTGCAGTGATTAAAGTCAGAGGTGCAGATGAATGTAGTCCGTGGCCAGCTATGAATCTTGCTAACAGTCACCCAGGAAGATCCATAAATTTACTTCCGTGCTGCTCAGTGGCCCGGGGCTGTACTGGGGACCTGGGGCAGCTCAAGGTGACAGGCAGTGCGCAGGCCCCATTAGCCAGGTTGTGCAGGGTGGGGAGACCTTGGGAAGCATTGGAGGTGGCAGGTGAATTGGGGTGCCCTGGTCCACCTGTGACTGCCCCAGGGTGGCCTGGTTGGGGGTGGGAACAAGTTGGTGACACAGGACAAGCAAGAGTGCAGTTTATAATGAAGGGAAGGCTGGAGCTGGGGGCTGAGTCAGGGGCGTCTGGTCGGGGCGTCTGGTTGGGGTGTCTGGTCGGAGCGTCTGGTCGGGGTGTCTGGTCGGGGTGTCTGGTCGGGCTGTCTGGCCAGGACGTCTGGCCGGAACGTCTGGCCGGGACCATACCAACCCTGGCAGGTGGGAGGGCGTGGGTGCCAAAAGCAGTGCTCCAGCCTTTGCAGAGCCAGGCAGGGAGGAGCAAGGAGATCTCAGACAGGGATGCAGGCAGAAGTGAAGGGCCTGGAAGAGCAGCTGGAAGTTGGGGCTTCCTGCAGTTGGCTGGGGTTCTTAGTCGGGACAAGATCTGCCTCCCTACTCCTGCCCTGTGACATGAGGCAGCACCTGCAGATAGTTCTGGGGTGGCAGAGGCCAGGATGCCACTAAACACCTGCTGAGGACGGCCCTGACCACAGAATTTTGTGGTCCAGATGTGACTTGTTTGAAAGAATGGCAGGCTCACGGCCAGGGATACGTGAAGTTGTGTTCTGGGTGCAGAATGTGGAGTGGAAGTTTGTGTGTGTGCGTGTGCGTGCGTGCGCATACCGGGGATAGGTCATCACAGGGAGGCTGTGTCAGGACTTCTGGGGTGGTAGATGGTGGTGATACCTGGTTGAGGAGGAGTGGGCATCAGGTGCTCCCCGTAGGTCCCCCTGCCGCTGCCACCCTTTGTGTCCTGTGATGCCATCATCTCAGAGAATAGCAAGAGTAGAGGGGAAGATGGCGAATCTGTTCCTGGATTTCCAGGGAATAGAATGTTGGAGCCCCAGAGCTGACCCTGTGCGCAGGTGCTCTTCAGAGGTGGGGGATGGAGCCTCAGGAGCTCCCAGCAGGTCCCCGTGGGCTTTAGACGGCAGGACATCGGGGGAGGAGTCGCTGGAAGTGAGTGTGTCAGACACAGGGCCGCCTGCTTCTTCCCTGTGGTGCCAGGAGAGTGCTGGGTGGGGCATGCTGTGCCTGGATACCCGGTTCCTCCTGGGCCTGCCTTCCTGGGCTGCTCTGACCTGTAGTTTCTCCTCCATCGGCGATCGCACTGGCACCTCTCCCCTGGCGTGCACAGTGAATGCAGCGAGACCATTGATGGGCCTGGCACAGGGCCTGGTATGTTGGATGTGTGTCATGACTTTTCTCCAGCAGAGCATGTGGCAGTGGTGGGTGGTGGGTGTCGCGGATAGTGTCCCACAGCCTCGGGCAGCTTGAGGTGTTTAAAATGTATGTCTCGCAGCTCTATCCCTCCAGCAGCCTCAGCTTCTCCTTCCTTTGGAGAGCAGGTCTTGGCGATGGAACTTACTGACGGGTGGTGGGTTCAGGTGGGAGGTGTGGCTTGTGGGAGAGTGAGCGGGGTCCCCTGAAGGGTTCAGGGGCCCGAGCCCCCCGGCCTGGGGGCAGCATGGGCCAGCCACACACACAGAGCCCCTCTGCCCTTGGCATCTGTGGGAAGGCTCAGGTGGGCACAGGGGAGACATGGGTTCAAATCCCTGCAGATCTTCCTGGTGTTCTCACTGCCCTGGAATCACCTTTCCTCTTATCTGTGCAGTGAAGAGCCAGCGGCCCGTGTGCTGTGTCCTGGGTCGGGGCCACGCATGCTTGCTCCTCTGCTTTGACACATGCGTCACTTTGAGCATGCGTGTCACTTATCAGTCCTTATGGAGAGACCGCAGAAGGTGGCAGGGCGGAGCAGGCAAAGGCCTCTGAGCCTCCTGAATTTCCACCGAGCGCTGCTGCCTTTGCAGCCACCAACCTTGGCGAGTCTGCTCCTCCGGGGTTCCATTCCCTCCCCAAAGTGGTCCCCTGACTCTGACATCTCCAGTCCTGGGGCTCCTGGAGCAGCTGTGACCAGAGCTCCTTAGCAGCTAGCAGTAGGGACTTCTCCTGGGATTATTCCTCCCGTGGTGCTGCCGGGTGGAAATGAGCCCATAACGGCTAATCCTGTGTGCCCATCAGCGCCAGACTCAGCCCCTGTCCTGGAGCTGGAGTGGCCCTCAGGCATGGCCCCAGCCCTGCAGAGTCTCCAGGACCTTTCCCTCTGTCCCTGGGCCTCGGGCCCTCTGGCTGCTCCTGGGATGCCCCCATTCCCTGGTCTGGTTTGGGGCTGGGCCCTTGGGATGTGTCTTGGGAGGGCAGTGTACTTAGCAGCAGTGAATGACAGTTCAACTCTACCCTGTCTAGCTAATGTGAGCCTGGGTAGCGTCCAAGGTATGATCAGAAACTATAGTGAATGTTTAAATTAAAAATATTTTATGACACTGAAAGACTCATTGTCATTAATCCGCCTCAAGACACTCCCCCTTGCTTTGAACATACTTAGCCCATTGTTCTTGCCACTTTCTGAAGCAGGTCTGGAAGTCCTCTTTCATTAGTGTCTTTAGTTATGTGGTCATGGCTGCCTTCTGTCCCAACTCAATTCAAAGTGTTTCTCTTTCTTAGTCATTTTGACTCTGGGGAGGAGCCGGGGGTCACGTGATGCCAGGTCTGGTGGATAGGGTGGGTGGTACTACACCATCATGTTTTTACCAGCCCGCCTTTCTGTTGCATGGGACTGGACAGTAGTATTCACTGCATTTTTGATCCCACTTCGTAAAGAGAGGCCTCCAGGACCTCCAGAACTGCTTCAGAAAGTGTCAAGAAAGATAGGAGAAGTGTGTTGGTAGTGAGGGAGAGTATTACTGGGATGCATTTTTAAAAGAAGTGTAAAACATTCACCGTGTATTTTCATCATCCCTCGTTCTCAGTCTCTACATCCCACTGGCATCACTGTCACAGCCCGTGTCCTCTGAGGCTGTGTCAGCAGAAGGGTCAAAGGCTAACATCAGGCCTGGCAGGACCCGGGAGGCCTTTCCTTAGTTAGTTTCTGGATGTCGTGAGTGTCGGGAAAGGCAGCACCTGTGTCCTTTCTCCAGCTCATCCCTTAAAGCTGAGTGTGGGACTTAGTCTCCGTGTGGGACTAGCTCTGTGGAGACTTTGTCTCTGTACCTGTTTGCTTCTCTCAGATGGATCCGATCTGCTGGACACATCAGTGGCTGTGTTTTGTGTCTGTGCAGTACTGACTGTGTGACCTGGGTGTCACCCAAGGGCTGATGGAGGGGTTGCTTGTCATGGGGCTAGGAAAGGAAGAAGCACTTACTGAGCAGTTACTGTGTGTCAGGATTCGGCTTAGTGTTTAAAAATTGCTCCCACTGAGTCGTCATAATCACCTTGTATTTTTGGCCTCATTTTCTGGATGGGAAAACTGAGGTTCACACAGGCTCTTTAGCTAGACCAAAGTCAGCCAGTAAGAGTGACAAAAGCTGGTGGCCATGTGGCTATAATCTCCATTACACATTTGAGAAGTAGAACATTCTACGAGAGCTACTTCAGCTTCCACCTAAGAGGCTAGAAAACCAGAGTGGATGAAATCCAAAAGGAAGTGGAAGAAAAGAAATAATGAAGATCAGAGTGGAAAATGATGAACTAGAGAAGAGAAAGGCAGTATAGAAGCTACATGAAACCCTAGACTGGTTATCATAAAGATAAAATCAGTAAACCTCTAAGCCGACTAATCTGGAAAACAAACAAACAAACAACAGCCAGAGAAGACAGAAGGTACAGAGTACCAAGGTTGGGAACGAGGAAGCTGACATCAGTACAGACATTGCAGACTTGAAGGAACTAGAAGGGAACATTGTGAAGACCAGCCCACCCTCAGATTTGATGACTGAGCTGAAGTGGACTCATTCCTTGAAAGAATCAAATTGTAGAAGCATATGTGAGAAGAAATAGAAAGCCTACCTAGTCCTACGCCTATTTACAAAATCGAGTTTTTAATTTACAAATCTCTGAGGAAGAAAAGTGTATATCTGGAGACTTCATTATTGAATTCTGCCCAATACTTAAGGAAGGTATGTTACCGATTTCACACATACTGTTCCAGAAAATTGAAAAGAAGTGAATACTTCGCAACTCATTGTATGAGACTGATGTTATCCTGAAACTGGCCAAAATGTTATAGAAACCCTAAACTGATAGCCCTCTTAAACACAGACACACAAAGAGATCAGCAAGTTTGTGTATGAGGTCCTTCATTCTGACCACATGGAGCTTTGTCCACTGATACAAGTAGAGTTTATCACTGAAGAATCAACTGATGGAGTTCAGTACCACGGCAGACTTAAAATGAAAACACGTATAGTTATGTTACTGCAAAAAGCATTTGAACAGATCCAATGTCCAGTTTTGTTAAAACTGTCAGCAAACTAGGGATATAAGGGAACTTCTTAAACCTCATCGAAGGCATTTATGACCACTGCACAACTAATATCATACTTAATGGGAAAAACTGAATGTTTTCCCCTTAATATTAGGAAGAAGAGAGGATAGTCACTTCCAGCATCTAGTCAACATTGTACCTGCAGTAAGGAAGTGAAATTAGGCTAGAAAAAGAAATAAAGGAGAGTGAGATCAGAAAGGAAAAATAAAAACTTGTAGTTTTCTGAGTATGTGGTCATCTACATGCAAAATTCATTATCTACAAAAAGATCCTAGAACTAACGAATGAGTTTACCACCACTGCAATATAAAACGGATGTACAAAAATCTATGGCATGCATGTACTAGCAATGGACAACTGAAATCACAATGGAAAACATGACTTTGAGTAGCATAACAATGTGAACTGCTTAGGAATCGGTTTGGCAAAACCCAACAAGACCTAAAGCTGAAGTGGAAACTGTGGAGCAATGTTGAGGGAGATGGAAGATGGCGAAAGAACTGGAAAGACTCACTGTGTTCATGGATCAGATGACTTATTACTGTTAAAAGTATCACCTCTCCCCAAAGTAATCTACAGCCTCAGTCAATCCCAATAAACCTTCTAACACGATTTCTTTCTTTTGTGGGGGGAGGGGGTAGACATCGACAAGCTGATTTTAAAATCTATATGGAAATATAAAGTGTCTGGAATAGCCAAAGCAAGCTGGAAAATGAAGAGTAAATTTTGAGAACTGAGACTGTATGGTTTCAAACCATTAAAAACTTGTGCCAGTCAGGACAGTGTGGTTTTGGGATGAACCAACAGATAGATAGTTCAATAGAACAGAATAGATGAATACAAAACCAGGTTCTTCTTACATGGACCGTTGATTTTCAGCAGAGTTGCCAAGGCAGCAGTTGAAGAAAGAAGAGTCCTTTCAACACGTGGTGCCAGAGCAATTAAATATATGTGCATGAAGTACGTTTCATTCCTGCCACTTTCTGAAGCAGCTCTGGAAATCTTCTTTCGTGAGTGTCTTCAGTTGTACTGTTCTGGCTGCCTCAATGTCCTGAATCTATTCAAAACATTTACCTTGCATGGTCATTTTGACCTTGGGGAAGAGCTAGAAGTCGCATGTTGCCAAATCTGGTGGATAAGGTAGATGAGGATACATGGTAATGTTTTGTGAGCCTATTTTACCATTGGACGACATTGATCAGCAACATTCACTTTTTAAAAATGACTTAATTTTATTGGTACGTTTTAGATGTACACAATGATCACATTCATCATAGGGAATGTACCTGTACATGTTATATCTTGATTTTCCCCCTTCCCTTTAACTCCTCTCCCCTCTTTATTTACAGTAGCTTTGTTTCTGTTTTTGTCCATCTTTCTCTTTTCATTTTCCCTCCCTTCCTCTCCTCCTCCCCTTTCCCTAGCTCCTCTTCCCCTTTCAACATTTTCTTCCTATTTCACAATATCTATTATACATTTTGGTTCTTATTTATACTTGCAGTTTCTCCTACCAGAGAAACCATGACAAAGAACAACTAGAGAAATTCATGACTAGCAAACCAACACTCCAAAATAATATGATGAGGATAAACCAATGCGTAACAGTTATAACCATCCACGTAAATGGTCTCAGTTTACCAATCGAAAGAAACAAAATGGCGGAATGAATCAAGAAACAAGATCCAACAATATGCTGGGGTTTTTTTTGAGTTTTAAATTTCTTTGTAGTAAGAGTACATAATTTTAATTTTAAAATGGTACCAATGTATACTTATTTTTAAATACTAACAACTGACTAGATTTTTGGTAATTGGTGCAGGTCTCAATTATGACTAAATATACCTACACATGGAATTTACCTACACACTGTGACCTATAGCTCATAAAGATATTCACAAAAGAAGACTTGCAGAGCTGCTTTGGAAAGTGGCAAGAGCAACGGGTTAAATGTGTTTGAAGTAAGGGGAGTATTTGAGGGAGGTTCATGGGAGTGCGTCTTTTACTGTAATACCTTTAAGAAGTTGAAATTTCACCCCTTGTATTTGAATAGACACTACAGCTAAGAGGGTAGATGGGTGGCAAAGGGGTGCGTGGGACGGTTCTTCTTGTTAATGAGGGAATTGCAAGTTGAAGCCGCAGCCACTTGCTGCTGTGCCTGTTAGAATGGCTAACGTGGATCAAGACGTTGGGGAGGTTATGCAACACTGGAGTTCTTACAGATTGCCAGCCGGATTGTAAAATGGTGCCAGCACTTTGGAGAAGAGTCTGGCAGTTTCTTGAAAAGTGAAACCTGCCACATCCGCCAGTGGCCTCCCGGGCGTTGGCTCGCCCGAGGTGGGTGGAGACAAATGTCCACACACAGATTTAGGCAGGCATTGGACACACGGCAGTCCCACGCCGGAAACAACCGAGCGGTCCATGAACAAGGGTCATTGCACATCTATGTAATGAAATACCACTCAGCAGTAAAATGAAATTAGTTACTGTACAAGCGAAGGTGTGGTGGGATTTCAAACTTAAGTAGGAATGAAAGAAGACAATCAAGTAGATGTTGCATGGTTCCATTTATATGACACTCTACAATGTATGAGCTAATGTAGAGTGATGGGTTGCAGATCAGTGGTTGCCTGGGCACCTGGTTCAGCAGGAGAGAGGGGTTACTGGGAAAGACCACCAGGGGACACAAGAAAACTGTACAGATGTGCTCACTACTGTATCTTGATTGTGGTTGTTCATGCATCCAGCATGCCCGAAGCATTTTATGTTGCAGTATGGTGGCCTTTATTGCATGCCAATTAAACATCAGTAAGCTGTGAAATAAATTCAGTGGCCTTTTCCTGATACCATACTGCCAGTCACAGGGGTCCTATTTCTGCACCAAAGAAACATCACTGTGGCTGGATTCACTTAAACAGTTGTTTATCCTGCCCGCTTCCCAAAGACTTGTTAGTTTGACTCCGTGTGCATAATGTTTGGCTGCTAGGTGAGCTGGGCTGGCTTCCTAGAATTCTCGTCACACACAAGAGAAAGGGAAGAACAGTCAGAGTCATATCGGATCAGTTTCCCCGAATGCAGCGAGAGGTTTCAACTAATAGTCCTTGAAATGCACTGCAAAAGAAGCTAAGTGGATTGTGATCTTGGAGCTGACATCATGGTTTTTAATCTCCATGTTATACTTTTCTTCCTTTACCACCATCGGCATTATAGTTTATTAGGAAGTCTCTGACCTGCTTGGGAGCCATCAGGTGGGGACAGATTAGTGTGTCAATTATGGCACAGCAGGAGGGGGAGGCCGATTGGAGGGACTCAGACAGCACAGTCATTAGCATGCCTGAGACACTGGGCTGCCGCTCTGGGGCGGCCTTGGCTGGCTCACTGTGGGACAGTTTGTTCCTTTCCACAAAGAAATTCATTCGTAGTGATCAATGGGGAGCAGTGTGGGGGCTCTGCTCCCACTGCCTTGCGGCTCATGGCTTGGAGTCACCCCTGCATTGGGCCGGGAGATGGAGGGTCCCCCGCCAGCTCACTGGCTGCTCCAAGTGCAGTGAGCAGCAGCCGCAGGGTCCCGCAGACCCTGAACTCCGCACACAGCGGTGGTCTCATCCCACGCCACCAATGGGGAGGGCTGAGCCCTAGCTCCAGGCATCCTTTGACTCCTGTGAGTTGTCGCCAGGGTCCCGTGCAGGGCACAGAGGCAGCCAAGAAGGCCCTCGAAGAGTCCATTTCATTTTTGTGGTTTGCTGTGCCGGGAACCTCAGAGCCCAGAAGCACACACTTGTACACCCACCTGTGCTTCCAGTAAACATCTTCTGTGTGCTTCTGTGTGCCAGGCTGTGCTCCCAGCTCTGGGGATTCACGGAGAATGAGAGTCAAGGTTGCTCTCCCCACAGAGCTTACGGTCAGGCATAGGAGGCAAAACAGATCAATGAGGAAGCCAAGAACATAAATGCCAATAAGTAAGTGATACTTGTTACTGTTTGATGCCAATGCCATGGATTCCTCTTATTTAGGGGCCCTTTGCCTGGTTCAGAGCTTCTACAGCTCCTCAAAACAGCACAGAAAGAGCAAATGTGCAGTGTGCTGCATGCGCTGGGGACCTGTGTGTGTTGCTGCTCCTTCCCTGGGCAAGTCCACACTTGTCACCAGATGCCTAACGTGCCTGTGTCCCAAGGAAGGAAGGACAGTGGATCCAGTTTGTCACCCCTCAGCTGTCCCTGGGCACAGACATCCATTCCCATCGCTCTCCCGGACCCCTGTGACACTTCCAGAGACACCCTGACTGGGCTCTGAGGTGTCACGTCCTCTCTAGGTTCCTGCCTGTGTCCCCTGCAGTGTGCACCTCAGCTGCTCTGTGAGAGACAGACACGGCTGCTCTGCTCCATGCTGGTGTCCATCTGCAGTCATAAGACTGAGTTCTCCACTTCTCTGGAGTCCTGGGAATGTGGCTTTGGGGTAGCTGGGCTCGGTGGGGTCTCTTCAGCCTGATCTGATCTCTCTGTAAGGTGGTAGCTGTGGTGGGGGCCTCAGGCAGGAATAGGGGCCAGGTGTACCTGGAGCCAAGGCTGGGGTACATCAGGAACATACCCAGCTCCTGGAACCCATGCCGTGTCCCCCGAGCTATATGCCAGGGCCAGGTCCTGCCTGCACATCGTGTGTCTGGACCCTACTTCCCTGCCCTGTGCCCTGGCACCCTGCAGGCCCCACTGGTCCACCCACCCGGAGCTCAGAGTTCACGGTGTCCACTGGAGCATCCAGGCTCTCTGGTCTGGCCCCGAGTTCCAAGGGTGCTGGGGACCCTGCTGCTCTCTCTGTCATGGTCTCAGAAGACATTGTGGCCCAGATCCAGAGCCCTGAGGAGGTGCAAGGCAAGAACTGCCCGGATTCAGGCTCTTCCACGAATGTGTGGGTGTTCTGGAGGTGCACCCAGCCTCTTCCTGACACAGCTCCAGACATCCAGGCTGCTGGCCCAGCCCAGCCCACACGGGGCTGGCACCCTCGGTCCTTCTCATGGTGCCTGCCCCAGATCCTGCACCCTGGCCCCTGTGCTGGGTGGGCCAAGGGTTCTAAGGATGGCTGGGAGATGGTCAGGATGGGGTGCTCGGAAGACAGCTCTGGAGCCCCAGAAACGTGTACCTCCAGAGATTAAGATGGCTACATCTGCTTGGCCGTGACCCTTGCCACCATTTGGTCACCTTGGGTCTTGGTGCCGTGTGTCAGTGGGTGGCCTGGAGGTGAGGAGCTGTGGAGGCTCCTGGCCCTGCACGGTGTCCTCGGGTCCTGTTCACACACTTGCTGAAGCTGCCCTCTTGCAGGCCCACCATCTGGTCTCCTTGCTGTGGCCACCTCTTGGGCTGCCCTTCTCTTTGTCCAGCAGCCCTGCCTGCCCTGGCTACAGCTCCCACCTGGCTGATGGAAGCATTTTTCCAGACGCCCTTGTGGGCTTTCCAGACCCCTCCGTGGTGCTTTTCTTGCCTGTGTAGTGTGGGATTTGGAAGGGCCGGGTGTGCTGTGCATGTGAGGGTTTCCTGTCTCCGCTTTGGGGCTTGCTTTGGGGTGAAGATGCCCTGGGCATGACAAAGATCCCCTGGGGAGGGCCACAGTGGGGCTTTCTTCGCAAGCCCTCTCTTGATTAAAGTGGCTAAAATCCTAAGGCATGTTTATTCAGATAAGACCTGCTGGTTTGGGCTGGGGCCCTTTGGGCAGGGCGGTTTGTGTGGCTGTGGCCCTTGGTTCCTGAAGACGTCCTGTAGGCTGAAGGCCTGGCCCCATGGCCAGGTGGAGCGGGGATGGCGGAGCCACAGAGAAGTGAACTTGAGGTGCATGTGAAATGCATGTGGCTGTCCATATGCAAATGCCGTGACCTTGGACCAGTAGGCAAAGTTTCTGGGCTGCGGTTTCCTCCCTTGCATTGAGACAGAAGAGGCCTCCTCTGGGGCCACAGGAGGTGTTTAGGAGGAGCTGCTGGCACAGAGGAGGAAGGAGGATGAGCAGATGTCCAGCTGGACCCCAGGCGGCCAGGAGGAGGCTGGAGGGGAAGGGCAGGGTCAGGGGCTACAGCTGGCCTGCGACTGAGGCAGGGCCAGGGCAGCGCAGGACAAGCCAGGCCTGTGTGACTCTGTGTGCCGTGGGCAGAGGAAGTGGGGTGGCTCTGTGGGGACGTCTCTGCTGTGTCCCGGGGAGGCCCTAGGTGTCATCTCCTGCCTGCCTGGGCTGTCTTGGGGGCTTCTGTTCTCCAGGTGAGGTTGGTTCTGGAGATCAGAGAGCCCCCATCTTGTGATGATGGCGTAAGGGCCCCATCCCATCTGTATCAGTCAGCTTTCTTTTTGCTGAAACACAATACCAAAGGCCCTCAACTAAAGGAGGTGGGGTCAGAAGGTTCGATTGCTCAGTTTCTGCCTGTGGTTGGCTAGCTCCAAGGCAAGGATAACACGGCGGAAGGGCAGGCAGCACAGGACTGCTCACTTCCTGCCAAGGTGCTTTGTATTTTTTCAAAATTAATACCTGGTTTTGATCTTTTCCCCCCAGTTTTTATTAATACATGTTTGCAGTACATAATGATTACATTTCTTGTGGGGAGCTGGTACATGCACATAAGACATCTCTATTCTTTTTTTTTTTAAATCCCTTTTCTTCCCCTCTCCCTCTATCTCTTAATCCCCTTCTTATTTGAAAAAAAAATACTATCTATCTCCCTATTTCCTACTATCTATCTTTTATTTTGTTCTTTATGTTTTGGGTTTCTCATATAAGAGAAACCATGAATGTAAACTGGTACAACTAATATGGGAATCAGCCTGGAGATTCCTCAAAAAAACTAAAGCTAGAAATTCCATTCCATCTAGCTATTCCCCTTTTAGGTATTTTTTTTTTTTTTGGGTGCTGGGGGTGAAACTTTGGGCTTTGTGCTTGCTAGGCAAGTGTTGTACCACTTGAGCTAAATCTCCAGCCCTCTAGGTATCTTTCTGAAAGAGCTAAAGACAGTGTATTACAGGGTCACATGCACACCCACGTTTATAGTAGCACAGCTCACAATAGCTAAATCTTGGAAGCAGCCTCTATGTCCATCAACAGATGAGTGGATAGAGAAAATGTGGTATTTATACACTGTGGAGTACTATTCTGCCATAAAGAAGGATAAAATTGAGTCATTTATAGGACAATGGCTGCACCTTGAGGCCATAATGTTGAGTAGAGGTGCTTACTATGAATCCAGAAAATGCAAGTTAAAACCATGGTGACTTGTTGCTGTGCACATATTAGAATGGCTAACATGAGAAAAGATGGACCACACTAAGCATTTGGGAGGTGACCAGAGACCTGAATTCTTACAGAACGCCAGAGGGATTGTGAAGGACACCAGCACTCTGGAGAAGAGTCTGGCAGTTTCTTGAAAAGTGAGACACAGACCTGTCGCATCTGCCACTGGTTCGCCCAAGGGGAGCGGAGACACAGGTCCCCAGGCAGACTGACGTAGGCACTTGGCTCACAGGAGCCCCACATGGCCACAGACACACCGGAGCCTCTGTCTCTGTGTCCCTCTTCTGTGTGCACACGCACACAGCACGCACACACGAGCGCCTGTCTGTCTCCGTCTCTGTCACACGCACACACCTGCCTCAGCCGCCAGAGGCGTCCCCTGGACGTTGGGCAGAGTCTTTCCAAGAGGTAGGAACACGGCCCTCGGCGCCAAAATCGGCCGGAACATCTTGCCGAGCGCCGAGGCCTGTGAGTGTCCTGGAGGACACGGTCACCTGTTCACCTCTTCCCAGGCTGTTGGGGAGCCCGGCTGCCGCCAGTGAAAGGCCCTTTGGTAACAAGATGGGGCCGCGCAGCGATGTCGCATCTGAACACACATTGTGCTCCCAGCTCTGCTTCCTTTCATCCTGGCTGGTGGCACTGCTGTCCCCACCCGACGTTCCTTCCTGCCTTCCTTCCTTTCTGGGCTCTCAACACCAACTCCTTCTGGTTCTCCTTGGACCTGCTGCCCCCCACACCCCACTACAGACCCTCATCATTATTGACCCGGATCTGTGCAGCAGCCGCTCGCCACAGTTTTCTGCCACCAGGAATCCCTTCCTCTGATTCACCGGGGAGACTTGGGAATGTGGGTCTGATTTGGAGAATCGCAGGCTGAAGGCTTTTGGGGGCTCTCTGTGGCCTCAGAGTCAACTTCGAGCATTGCATAAAGACACCAATAGCGTGGTCTTTGTGTCTTCTCCCACCTCCGCCTTTACTCCCCCGCAGTGCCAGAGTCCCCAGAACATGCCTGGGCTGACCCTGCTGGTACCTCCATTGTTCCCATCCCAGTGCCTTTGCGCACACCAGCCTCTACCTCGCACCCTATGAATCCTGCAAGCTGTGAGACCTGACGCAGGGCGTGTCTTCTCTGATCTTTCTGGAAACAGTAGCTGCCTCCCGTAGTGCCGCTTCTGTCCTGTTTGATGACCACTGTTAGTCTCGCTTCTCGCGAGGTGCTCGTATTCATTTGTTCCTGTGTCTCATGCTGTTCCTCTTCCTGCCCCACCTGTGACTTTGGAAGGCACAAGCTGTGTTCTGTCTGCCTCTGTGTCCCAGGCGTCTGGCCTGGGGCTCGGCATGGCGCCTGGCCCTCAGAGGTGCTGGTCCGTCCGCCCAGGTGAATGCACGATGTTTACCGATCACCCCTGCTGCCGGGCACCTCTCTCGCACTGGGGCACCAGAGGCGTGTCGGGGAGTGGTGACCTTGGATCTGTGGCAGAGCTCTGCGGGGGCAGCTGCCCCAGACTGATGGGAGTGGGTTCTGAGGGAGCGGAAGAGAGACGGCAGGGTGGACGACTTGGGACAGAAGTTCCTCATCAGGGGCGGCAGTTATAGGCAGGTTGTGGTGCCACGAGCGATGAGTTTATAAAGGTGGGAGGCGTGATGGTGTGCGTGCTGATGGAGTGTCCCCGCAGACCCCAAACTGTGGAGAAGAGAGAGGGCACAAAGTGGGACCGGGCGCTCAGATGCCGTGTCCTTCATTGAAGGAGTGGATGAGCCTCACCTCACTTCTCCAAGCCCGCTGGCCAGCTGGCTGTGGAGGAGCTGTTCTTTCCCCGCCATGTCTCCACACCGTAGTCACGAGCGCTGGGTTGTGGCACCAGTCGGCGCAGGGTGGAGCTATGCAGATGCGGCAGGACAGAGGCGGGCAGCAGCCCTCGTGATGGGTTTGCTAAGTGGTGTGTAGGTGTCTGTGTGGCAGCAGCTGTTGGAAAGGGGTCCACCCGTGTCCAGGCGAGTGGGGTCACCGTGGGGAGCAGTCCATGGACTGAGGCCAGGGTCACACTCAGGCCACTGCTGGAGCAATGAGTGCATGTTGGAGCCCAAGCTGCCCCGGAGCTGGGTGCTACGTTGGTGAGAGGGGAGCTGGGTGGAGGAGCCCAGACTGGAAGCTGTGGGGGGTGGCAGGTGCAGGGTGGGGAGCAGCCACAGCGCTGTGGTGTCTGTGCTACATCAGCACGGGGAAGGCTGCGGTGGCCCCTGGGACGGGTGCCAGGCTCTGCCGGGTTTCTCGTGCAGACACCCAGTCATCAACCAGTGTCTTCCATCAGCCTGTTGTGCGCTGGGGCCACCATTACCTCTCCATCTTCTTGATGGGGAACTGGGACTCAGAGGAGTTCGGGAACATTCCTAAGGTCCTCGTAGGATGGTGCTTCGTGTGTGTGTGTGTGTGTGTGTGTGTGTGTGTGTGTGTGTGTATGTGTGTGTGTATGTTTCTGGTGGACTGCACATAGCACGATCCTTCAGGGACATTTATTGAGCACCTAGTCTGCGGACAGTGCTGTGTTGGAAGCTCACAGTTTTCATCTCGTTTCTTCTTCCTGGTAGCTGAGAAATAGAAATTGTCCCCTCCCTTTCCAAGTTAGGCAGCCAAGGCACAGGAAGGCCAGGTGATGTGTCAAAGGCCACATGGCCACGAGAGGCTGCCCTGACACCAACGCCCAGAGATGTTCCCGAATCTTCATGCTGGCCACTCAGCCGGTGGCTCTTATTGGGAGTCCTGGAGTGACGTGTCTGAAGTCATTAGCATGTCATCCGTGGGGACAAAGTGGAGGTTGTCCCCAACAGTCTAGGTGGTAAAGGGGAGGGCAGGGTCCGGAAGCGTCCTGGGAACCACAGTGGAGAGGGCCTGGAGCTGGCTGGGGGGAGTGGGCGCCCTCCACAGGCGGCGCCGACCCTGCTCTGGGCTCTTGGCATCTGCCTGCAGCTCAGCATCCACCTCCCAGCTGGGTGCATTTGTGTGCACGCGTGTTGTGTGTATGTATGCACCCTCCGTCCATCTGTATGCTGGTGTATTGATTTGTCCGCCCCATACCCATCGATGAGTCATCTAAGGGGTCTAATGAAATGCTCGGGAAGATGTTGTCCAGCCCCGTCTCCGCACCAGTTCATACACATTAGGCGTGACACTGGCGGCGCCCTGCCAACAGGAGAATCCTCCCCGTGTGCAGCACATTTCGCCCTCATCCCCACCCCCGCCTGGGTGTCCAGGACCCTTGCCCTCCGGTCGGGGGCTCTGGCCTGCGCTGCCTGGCTGCAGGCCTCGGGGCTGTGTTGGTGGGAGCAGGGGCCCTCCTTCCTGGGCAGCTCTGGCTTGTGGCCCTCTGCTCTGGGCTGCACTCATGTGAGTTTTCACCTGGCCCCCGCCCCAGTTTGCCGTTTTACCGGCCCCAGGCTGGACCTAGGTAGCGTCTCGGATGTGACAAGCCCAGGCCCCGAGTCTCCTTTGACCTAGGCTGCACTTCCTTTTAGTCTTTTTTTTTTTTTCCCCTGAGGAGGAAAATGGCCCTTGGGGAATAAGTGAGTGAAAAAAGGAAGAGAGAAATACACAGCAAAAAACCAGGTCAATACTTGGAGACACAATATCTATACCTGGACCTATTGCTGTATCTATGTCTGTATGCCTGCCATACCTATTCCTGTGTCTGTGGCTCTATCTACACCTAACCTATGTGTGTACTTAGTCCTGTACGTATGTCTGCACGCATGTCCATACTAGGCCTGTACCCTTGTCCATAGTTACACCCAGATCTAAGCTTTTCCTGTACCTTTACCTACACTTATTCCTAGCCCTGTCCCTCTGTCCATAGCTGTGTACTACAGCTGGTCTGCACCTGCACTGTTCTTACACTGTACTACACCCATTTCTACATCAGTATTCGTGCATATACACAGCACTTACATACAGATTCACACACACATCTTATGTGACTTTTCCTTATTCTCTGGTGTTCTGCTTGCTGCCTTTGAGGAGAAGAGA